>VZTV01014514.1:2123-15438 GCA_013400875.1 Anhinga rufa
TCTTTTCAGGTATATGCTCAAGATGATACGAGAAGTTCAGTTTAGGTCATGGTAATTGAGGGGAAATTTTCAGAGCTGGCAATTCACCTCTTTACAGATCAGTTTTCTCATCTTTAAAATGGGAGTAGTGAGTGTTATTTAGCTTGTGACAAACATAAAAATAGAGTTTACATGTCTACAAAGACAGCAGCCAAGTAAGTATGAATGATTGCCTCAGTTTTACAGATGCAATATCTGAAGCTGAGAAATATTTCAATAAGTTGAAAATAGTGAAAAGTGTTTTTGTCTGTTTGTGGTAAATTCTTCTTGCAGTGATCACGGTAGTAAAATCTAATTGCTCCCTCCAACATCTCAAATTTTTTACCTTCCTTAAACAAATGACAAACTGTTTTGTTCCTTCTCTGGCTCTTGCTTCATTATTTAAAGCATCTTCCATGCTCATTGTAATGGTGTCTAAATTTGTTTTCTCAGGCCATTTATGATTACTTTTGTGTTTTTATGCACAAAGCAGAGGAAAATGTTGATTTCTTTGTAAGTTACACTGAATTTGAAATAGTGAGGACAGCAAAAACATGTTTTTACTAGTAAACTGTGCAAACATGACATGGAAATCATAGAGGGAGCATGCGGAGTGCATGTAATACCAACATATCTTTTTCTTACAAAGTGTGTTATATCACCAGAGGGACACTTTAAAATGAAACCTTTCAAAGTTTTCAGATATTTCAGTGGCATGCACATTTATAGCTAGCAATTAAACACAGAAATTATGGATAGAATGCAATTGGAAGTGAAAATCTAAAAAGTCTGCACTGATCTAAGAAGACAGCCTGATGCAAAGCATCATCTCCCAAAGCCCCTTCTGTCGACGTAGTTTTGAAACATACACTAAACCAGCTGCCAAACCTGGCTTTTAAATAGAGGCTACAAAAAAGGTGTTCTGCATTTTCAGTGCATGCCACTTTACAAAGGAAAGAAGCACTGTCTGGCTGCCATATAGTCAGGCAAAAGGGAGCCAGCTTGCAAGTGATTAGAGTAATGAAACTGGAAAGGATTAGCCACATTATCCAAACATGAAGCAATAGCCTAGTCAAACTAATCCCTGAGGAATAGTTAAAGGAAACAAATGACATGATAGACATAGGGTTACTTCTCAGTAAGATAGCATTATACCATGTGGTACTTGCACTCACGTTCTGCTCGCATATTTTCTGAAAGCGTATGCAAGCAGGGAGAAGGTAAGCCGATGTGTCTGTGTGACAATATTGAGCTAGTTTTATTTCAGATTCTGCATGTCTTATCTGACTTTTAAAAATAATTAAAGTGTTATTAGACTGACTGATATCAATGAAACATCCACATCCTGTGGAGCCCTTAATTGCAGGAAAAGAAGGGTAATGATCCAGGTTTTAATATGACTGTGTCTATTGTGCCCTGTTGGATGGATTCATTATGCAACGAGTGAACATTTTTTTTCCTCATTATTTAATTATTTTGGAACTGTAAGAAGTAATTCCAGTGCTAATCACTACATTTATATTTTAGAAGGATAAATTAGCCCCGAATATTTTTCTTTTATAAAAATGCATCACATATGGAAATGATGCCCCAGCTCTATATTCACATATTGCTGGATTTCTATCCATACAGAAATTTGAGTAATAAATTATTGCTAGACCTATTAACATTAAAAACAGATGAAAACAAGACATATAGTGAGTATTTCTAGAAGACCTAATTCAAAGTCCACTGGAGTGAAAGACAGTCCTTCCAAATTCACATGTATGCTGTAATTGGGAACGCAAAATAAGGGTAAGGGCTGCAATCTCATTGAATTTACCATGCATACATGGAAGAACTTAGATGAAGGGCAAACCAGAAACTAAGCTGCTACTAATTATCCTTTGATGACTTCAGGCTACACCACAGGTATGGGCTTTTAGCTGGGAGGGAGAAGGGCTCTGGAAGAACGATAGACCTCTACTCAACACAAACCTTGCCTGAACCAACTCACACACATCCACCCATCTCATGCAAGTGAGCCCATATGGCCATCTTTTCCTTCAAGCCAAGCACAATGAATACACCATTATATGGTTCTTGACTGCAGAAGGAAGTTTTAGGGAATGTGGAATATCAAGTACTACACTGTACCAGAGACAGCTCAGTCCTTTACAGGGTTTCTGACTGATGGGCAGAACATTATTCAGAGGGATATCGAAGTCCTTCAGTGGATGATTATGAATTAATCTGCCTACGAAGTTTTTTAACCATGATCAATAAGTTACTAGCTTCTGTACTGAAGCTCGAGGGTGCACAATCCTACCACATTTTTCTCTCAGTTTAATGAGGTGCTGAGTATTCTTATTGTTCATATTCAAATTTCACCTTGTTAAAGAACCAATAATCAATTGGCTTCAATAACATCCTTTGACAATGATTCTCCCAGGTTAATTGCTTGTGCTATCTAAAAAGTATTTCCTTTCACTTTTTATCAGCTACTTGATAAAAGTATTTTTTGTAACCTTTTTAGAAGAGCTGAATTTGGGAAGAGCTTATCAGGTTCTGAAGGAGTGTAATCATCCATTCCTAACCAAGTGATATATTAGATCATTTACTTGTGGCAAGACAGACATTTCAATAGTGCTTATTGTTTCCCATAATGAAAGGTTTAAATCTTCTTTTAGGTTCCACTGAAATTTAATTTTTGTTGATGGAGACAAGCCAGTTTGTGAAAGATTTTTTTTTATGTCAGGGCTTCAGAAGTCCCAAACTATTAATTATATTTTCCCACTCTACGTTGCGAAAAAAGGAGGTGGAGGAAATCAAGTACAATAGAAGCTTTCACACACCTCACCTTTAAAAACAATAAATTCCTTCCCTTTAGCAGGATTATTTATTGAGCTGCTATTTAGTCACTGAAAAGGGGTTTTGTCATACGCTCTACACCACTCATGAAAACTGCATCCTATTGTATTTCTGTATTTGCATTTGGCAGAAGTGCACAATGCAAGTGACAAATTTATCTCCTTGACCACGTTAACCCCAGAAATGCCCTTTCTACAGGAGAACTAAGGTTCCATGAATAGTGTGTTCCAAGCCTGAGTGACTTGTGTGTGAATTCCCTTCTACCTACGTTTAAGAAGGTTTTTTTTTTTTTCAGAGTATAGCTTACCTTAATTAAGAAGACCACTGTGTTAGCAAAATAAATTTAATGTCAGTACAATATATTTATATTTAATCCAAATCACTAATATCATTGATACATAGTAATAAAAGACTTTATCCTGCAGTCTTTGCTTAGATAACATTCACACTGTTAAACACAGCTCCCATGGTTGTAACACCATACTTGCTTCCTTCTGTTCAGTTTTCAGTCCAGGAAAATCTGTGCTTTCTCTGCTCATCTGCAATGCATTCTGAGGTCATGGACAAAGGCCTGAACAAAATTTTCTCTGAGAAAATCAATAATGATTTATGATATCTGACTTCAAAAAATGTTGTTTCATAAAAGTGATAGACAATGAAGCACTAATCTACTAACATGACTCTGGGTCCCAGTCTACCTTTTATTTTATTTTCCAGCAGCCAAAGCACTGTATGGCAAAATGGCTCTTGGTTCTCTGGAGAAGTTGCCTCATTTTTCAAATACACTGAATTCATCAGCAAGCTGGCAATTTCACTATGTGTGTTATGAATAGGAAATTATTCAGAAACTACTATTGGAATATTCAGAAACTGCTACTCATTCAGCTGCACTAGTAGCTCAGATCCTGGAAGGCAAAGTAGCTTGACTCCAAAACTTTAAAAAGAAATCTAATGATACATAAACTTATCTCATGATTTGGAGGCACAAACCATGATTTTTACACTGTTCAGTCTGGCAGTGCTGCCATTAGTGGTGTATAATGGACAAGGGAGCAGGTGTTTAAGAAGACTGCAAACAGCAATATTTTTTTTCTTCCACCTGAAAGGAGGGTGGTTTATTCAAAGACTGCCTGGGTAGTTTCTCATAAAATTTCATAAAAGTTTTTATTCCCTAAAGAACTGGTTTTATACACAATTCAGTACTGGTGTCGAATGAGTCATTGCTACTCACAAACTGCAGAGGACCAGGAAATTCATTCATCAGTTACCTCCTCTAAAAAGCTTGCCAGGGGTACTTTGGCCCACAAATATGTGCATCTGTGACTGCTTGCACGTAGATAGTTATTTGCATGTACATGACCCAGCTTGAGTTTTTATAGCTGGTTTTCCCAGGATTGCATTCCAACCTCTCCATGTCCTCTCCCATTTACTATTTTTTTCAATTTTACAAGGTGATATATGCAGGGATGAACAAGCTAACTCTGCACAAATAAATGCAAGAAGCTTGAAATACAGGACTAATTAACCTAGGCATAGTATTATTTTGATAGAATTACATCACTTGCTGAATTCATATCTACTTCTTTCCAGTGCTCTTCCATGCTACACAGAGATACTCTTGGTACCTTGGTGTGACAACATACAACACCAATGTTGCCACCCTCTCCCACATCTGTGCTAAACATTTTGTAAAAGGAAAGATGCTCACAGGTTGCAGTAGTTGCTTGTCAAGCTGTGGCACAGTGCCTGACTCCCCTCTCTCCCTGTAAGAAAAGAGGAAGGTTGCATCCTTCTCTCCTATCAGAGGAAATGGCATGATTCCTTTTTCTGGGTAGCTGACTATAATGTAGGTGCTTTCTACCAGTTGTGGTGGATCTGCTCAGCTGTTCAGCTGGCACAGTGGTAACACTGAGCACATTTGTGTCACTCTACTCTCCTTGCTTTTAGCGGTAGGCTCTGACTGGACTGAATGGATCTGATGAACTGGCAAGTTGTGCTAGGGCTGTCCCTCTGTCCTCTCAAAGGCTGTGCCTTGAAATGTGGAAGTGTTTCAATGCTGCCCACAGCTCACTTCATCAGTTATTAAAGCAAATACTTTCATGTATTTGTAGACCATTTCATGTCAGCTTTTCATGTTAACCAGCACAATGAATTTAAGCAGTGAGCTTCCTCTGATGTTGATATCAGGCACATAAAACAGAACACTTACTCATAACAAGGCAGCACTGGTCTGTCTTGGGTACCTAATTCTTTTATTCATACTCTGCTTAGGTGCCAGATGAAAGCAAGTATTATTCCATGAAAAGTAGATATCTTGCCAGAGCATTGCAACTCCACATTCAGCCACATTCAGAAGCCTCCACAAAATGTTCTGTGACTGTTCTGCATGATCTTAGCAAAATTCTTTGCATGAAGAATAAGCAGTATTCATAGATGTGCATATAATAAACAAATTAACACCATTGCTATCTCCTGTGTCTCACACCTTTTGTTTTAATTTTATAATCTAATTTCTTCCTGAGAACTAGGAATAAATAACCTCCTTGCTTCTCACATGAAATCTGAAAGCCATGCAAGAGTCATGATCTACCTTTAAATAATATATCCATTCACCTCACTGGCTGCAACAGGCATCTTACATGTGTTTTTTGTATCATGCCTATGTAATATATTAAAATATCCATGAAGACATGCTGTTTCTATGCAGGGACTAGGACAGGCTTTCTAAAAAGTAAATGCTGGATTAATTTCTGGGGGAATTGACAATGTTTCCCTGATGTAATGTCATTCAGTTATTTGTGTCATAAGCTAGGTTCCTACAAATCAGTACAGAAAGTCTCCTGAAAGAGGTCTAGTTTGTATTCTGATGCTGTCATTTATAAGCTATTTTAGACTAGATTTATATATAAAAGTCTGCTTCACAGTTCTTGGAACAGGTGATGCTTTAACATGTGCAATCTTTTTCTTCAGCAGCCTTTAATATATGGGTACTAGTATTACCAGTTATTATAGTTAACGCAGAAAATGATGCCTATACTTAAGACTGACTAACAATCTCCACAACAAAACTTTTGGTTATTATATTGTTAGACTTAAACTGTTCAGGATGAAGTTTCTCATGCCAGACAGCTGACTCAGGTTGCATGCTTTGGGAAAATTTCAAATACAAAAGGTACAGTCATTTCCAAGAAAGAAGTTAAGAAAAAAATCTACTGTTTTGAACACCAAGAATTTTCACTGGAATAAGATGTCTTATGACTACCTGTGAATACATGGATGGGAAATCAGGAAAAAGTACTGACTGTACACCAAGTACAGTCATATTGGTAAAGTAGATGCCCTTGGTGATGCCATGGCATGTCCCTCAGAGATCTGGTCTTTCAGTTGCCTGTCTATGGGACCTCTTTGGAGTGAAATGTGGTTCTTGTTTGGCTCACACATTTGGTTTCCTTTTCAGTGGGAGCAAAAAGTGTGAGACCAAAGTGCCTGGCATGCCCAATGGGGAGGAGGCAGAGGGGGCTGCTCCACGAGGGGAGTCAAGCTGAGGGCCGTGGGTGACAGCCAGGATAGCAAGGCAGTGCCATCCCACTGTGCCCAACTGGGAGAGCAGGGCAGGGCTGGTGATGTGGACCGAGGTCAGCTTCACCCCAGGGATCATAGCCACAACCCTAGTGATGGGCCAGGTCCAGGGTAAGCCAGAAAGCAAGCTCATCAGGTCAGGATCAAGAGGTACATGGCTGTGCTAGGCATGGCTGTGGTGCAGCTCAGACAAGGATCCAGGATGAGGGCTCCAAGCAGAGCAGGGAGCATCTGACAAGGCCCCTCACAACTCTTCCTCCTCCCAGCTTTGACCAATGCATGGCACCTGACCCTGAGCACAGGCAGCCAAAGCCCTTGAAGAGGGAAAGAAGCCACAGATCCAACTGTACGCTCAGGGCCTTGGTGGTGCCCTGCCTAACCTCAAAGTGGAAGTGAATATGACCACCAGGCTCCCAGCTACACCTGGGATCTTGGACACCTTCCAGTGCCACCCACAAGGGTCTCCTTGAACTGCCGTGCTTCAGTGAGGCCACTTTGAGACTTCCTCTGCTTTTGGATGCTGCATGGCTCTGGGGCTTGCCCCTCACCACTCCATTCACCCTTCCATGAGCACAAACACAAGGTCTGCCAGCACACGCCTTTTCCTGCCCCTGTGTTGGACCCTGAATTTAGTTATCTACAGCTATCTGTTCTGCCTGCCCCAGTATCCCAGGAACATGCAGTATCATAGTCCCACGCTCTGTTCTTACCATAAATTCCACTCACAAAAAATGTTTCTTTTTCATGTAGAGGTGAGGCAAAAAAATGAACTTGCTGAAGAAGCTTGAAAGCATGTAAAAATGAGGCTAGGATTTCAAGAAAGGAAAAGATTGTTTTATCGGTAAGGCACTTAAATGTCCCATTGGAAAATTGCCTCCTACCAGAATGCCCGTATGGGGCTAGGGAAGTCACTTCAACTTTTTACAATTGGCTGCTGAATGTGCTCTTCATTTTCCTTGTAATCTACTTGATAGCTTTCACATTTGCAGAAGTGTTTGGTCTCACAAACATAACTCTGGCTGATTTGAACTACTGTAAATAACATGCTGTAAAAGCATGTAAAGCGCTATAAAATAGTAAATGTCCTGGGAAATTGGGATGCAAGCATCTCATTCTGGGGCCTAAAATTCATGGACCTAAAGCCTCTGTGGTTTAATTTTCTTTCAGTAAAAAAGGATAAAAATAATATAATTCCATACAAGTATTTGTAAAGCTTGATCAGTTTAGATTTGTGGAACACTCTGATGAATGTTTTAAGGATGTACATAGCAAAATTAATAATTCTTTACTCAGTGCTGGTTTAAGTGACAGGCTACAGATAAGGTTGGGTATCACACACTGTTTGGAGGTACAGTGACATCCTGAATAAATAAAAGACTAAGCTGATGAAGCAACTTGGATGAAGTGAGCTACAAAACTTTGTCTTCAATAATCCAGGCCTGTCAGGTTCTCCTCTCCCAGTCTGTGAAATTCCCTGCATTTGGTCAAAGAGGAAGAAGACATTTTGTGAGAGGGAAAGGACTATGGCACTCATTTGTGACTGAACAGCATATTTCTGTTCAAGGCTGAGAGAGTTGGGGATATTTAGTCTGGAGAAGACTCTGGGGACACCTTATTGCAGCTGTTCAATATATAAAAGGGGTTTATAAGAAAGACAGAGGAAGATGTTTTACCAGAGTCTGTACTGGCAGGATGAAGGGTAATGGTTTTAAACTGAAGGAAGGTAGATGTAGGTTGAACATAAGAAAGACATTTCTTACCAAGTGTGGTGAGACACAGGAACAGGTTGCCCTGAGAAGTTGTGGATGTCCTGTCATTGGAATTGTTTAAGGTCAGGTTGGATGGGGCTCTGAGCAACTTGATCTAGTGAAAGATGTCCCTGCCCATGGCAGGGGGTTGGACTAAGTGATTGGGAAGCTCCTTCCCAATGCAAACCATCTGTGACTCTATGATTCTATGATTTTATACTGGGACTTCTTTTTGGCTAGCCCACCATTTTTGGTCATATCCAAAACTACATTACATCCAGCATCCTCAGATAGCAGACTGACCAGAAGTCATAGATCAAGGTGGAGGCTACACCATGGTCCAGTGAGACATGGACTTAATCACAGGGAAGTGAAAGACAGGATCCAACTGGATAAGTTCATTCCCACTGTGAGAATCAAAATTTAGACAGGTCTAAATAGTCTGACCAGGAATGCCTGCTATTTATGTACCACTGTTGATCATGTTACTCTCATTTTCATCCATTCTGGATTTCCTCTTGTCACACTGTTGACCACAGATTTAGCTAGATATTGGTAATGGTGATATTAATGCTACTTTGGTTTGTTATCACTCTGTTTATTAGGGTTATATTTGAAGCTCCAGGCCTTGATTCATAAAACAATTAAAAGTTACTTTAATTTTTAGCATATTTCTGTAACTCAAAGCTGCTTAACAAAGGTTAATCAAGTGCTTTAATGTTAGAACTGTCTTTATATGCCTTGCTGAATCAGATCCTCAACAGCGATACCAAACGACTACCCTAGGTTATCTAGGGTGTTATAAGTGTCTCTCATTGTTGCTTGCTAATCTTTTTAATGTTTTGTTTGCTTCTTTCTTTTCCCTTGCTAAGCTCTGTACCCTGGAGCTTACACTGTTTTTCTATATCATGACTGGTTCATTGTTTATTTAGCTAGGCTATTGTCTAAGCTATATTAAAATTGTCCTCAGAGACAGGGTGACACCCACAATGCATGTATCCTTATTACAGCTAGAGGCACAGCACAAAAGCACTACTAATTTATTAAACAGACAATGTAACCATTGAGCCCAGTTCAACCTTGACCAGAGGACCCAGGTGGCTTAGCCATGCAAAATATGGCTCATTTGTATCTACCTATTTTGTATTCACAGCTGATATATAGTCATTGACAATATATGGCTATAAGGATATAATAGTTATAGGTAGAAATGGATGAGGTGTCTTTAAATAGGAGATTAGCTTTGATAGTCACTTTCGCTTTTTCCTTTAGGATCAGGTTTTTACAAGACTATTGTAGTCATTGGGCTGATATTGAAGAAAGCACAAAGGGGAGCATGAGATGAGGGGAATGAGGGAATAGCTCTAAAGCAGTAAAATGAGGAAAGGTACAAATATTCTGAAGTGACTGGGACAATTATTTGCATCTTGTTTATCATCAGTGATAGCTACAAGAAAAATCCAGACTGCAGAAATCTGAGAAAACAGTGTTTTGTCTCTGATTTATTTGGACCAGAATTTCATTTGACCAGACCAATATCTGGAAGAGGAGCCTTGAATCTTACCAATACAACAGCTAGTTATTTGCCTCACTGACATTTTCAAATTCAGTTACTGCTTTTCATTATACCACCTATATGCAAATATCTGCCCATATAAAGTTTTGCCCAGGGAGAGACAATAAGGTTGCTATCATGATGGGGATATGGCCAGGACACCCCCAAGGAAAATGAAATGAAGATGTAACAAGCAGACAAACTTGTAGGTACCAGAAGCAGGGAGAACGTGGAAAGGTGAGGGAGCTGCTGAATGCCAAATTACACGTGGAAGCAGTACTAAGTTCTCAGCCACAGTCTGTTTTGTTGTGGTTTTTTTTTTTCCCCAGAAGTCCTCCCTCCTAGCTCTGGACGGCAACTTCAAAGCCAGGAAAGCTGTCAGATAAGAGGGCTAGCATCTGCAGGTGTAATGAGTGCATCTGCAGATATTAACATAAGGAAAGAAAAAAAGAAAAAAAAGTGTTCCACCTTACCGCAAAACTATTTTAGTCTCCTATTAAAAAGAAAAAAGAAATATCCTAAAAGAATTAGATTTCCAGAGTGGGGACTAGTGGCAGCTTTCATGTTAAAGAGTCCATGACATATAAAGAGAGTTAACCAAAGTTTTATGCACTAAGCGTGAAATAGGAAACGCAGTGCTCACAGTCACTGGTTAAGATCCTCTTATCTCTCTGTGGAAAGAAACTGAACTTTATATGTTTCTGTTGCTGGCAAGGCAGCCTGCTATGGTTATCAGAAATACAGAGGAAAGTCTAGTTAGAGATTTTTCCCCCACTTTGGTTTCTTTTTCAGCAACAATTGTAGCTGATTAATCCAAGTCAACAGAAAAGTCAGCCAGTAGTGTAAATTAAATGAGAGGATTTTGTTGTTTACCCCGCTGCCTCCTCCTTTTTTATGGTGTTCTGGTATTGCAGAAATGTGGGCTACTGATACATTTTCTTGTTACTATACATCACAGATCTGTGCAGCTGCAGTCGCAGCAAAGTTAAGCATGCTGTTTTGCAAAGATAGAAATATATTAAATCAATCTAGCTAGAGGTTGCTTTTGTTTTTTACAAAAGAAGAACAGATAGTGCTTTTAAGAAAAGATCAAGCTTCACCCTTTCTAAATGTTTTAACCACAGCTGACTCACTTAAAATTGGTGCAGGTTAAAGCAGCAAATGGATCACAATTTCAAGATGGCCTTTGTCTTAGCCTTCTTGGAAACCCCTGGTAAACCTGTTCTCTTCCCTGTGGCAAGGTCATGACAAGCTTGTTTCTCTTTCTTCCAGTAAGCTTGTTTCAAACTTATTTTTATCTTTGCTTTAAGCTTGTAATCCTCCTTTCCCTTCTCATCTTGAATCAGACCTAAGTCCTCAGATACAGTGGAACCAAACTTTCAGTGTTTGAATGCCCCTCTGCAATCCTTTACAAAGGGTTTGTCTTTACAATTAAAGTCAGGCGAGTTAGAAAGCCACAGAGCAGGCTTACCTTCAGATTTTGGTCTTTTAACAAGATATTGAATGATATGAACTTTTTCAAATAATCCTTTGAAAACAATTCCTAAAACAGCCAGCCAAACTGCAAACTTCAGGTAAATCTAAACAACAAATAAGCTGATATCTAGACCAGCAGTGACCACTTCTAATTGAGGAAGTTCTTTGACTTTTTGGTTCAAAGTGCTACTACTGTGCAGTATCCTTTACAGCTGAAAGAGCACATGCTAGAACAAAGAATAGAAGGAAGGCTTTTAATATCATCTAATACACCTGGGATGCAGAGTCCAGATGTAAGAAATCTATCTGAGAGCAATAAAGGGGGAATGAGACAGCTAAATTAGTAGCCAATTTGTATACAAAAACGTAGCTAAAAAAAGAAAAGAAGTCAGGCAGGCCAACAGTCAGACCAAGAAGATTTAAAGATAACGTTGAAGTGCAGAAGTTCTGGCATCACTCCTCCAGTTTAGGTCTCTCTTCATTCCAGAAGCAATCAATTTGACACTTTTTCTAGCCTCTGAGAACAACATCAACAATACAGAAAATGAGTCTAAGTACGGTGAAGGAGACTGCTGATCTGTGCCACAATTCTAACAGAAAAACGATGTAAAAAAAATAGTTGCTCAGATTTCAGGAAGAGAAGAGAACATTTTTTTTTCATTTCTGTCTTGATTTTAATCTGGAGCTAGATTATCATGATGAAAGTGAGAAATGAGGCACCCTTCTCCTCTTGTATAGGTCAGGACTCTTGATCCCACTGCCCAGTATTGCATGACAGAATGGAAGTGAATAAACAAAAGATTAGCCTTTCCCCCTTGCACAGTGAGAGTTGAGGAGAGGCATGCTCAGACACACTGGGATACGAGATGATTAATACCATGCTGGCCAAAAATTTTGGAATGGGTTACTTCCTTGCCTTCTTCTCATCCCCATGTCTTCCTCCACCTGCCAATCAGATTGGGAAATTGCAGTTGCAATGGATACGTAAAATTGCCTTATGTTGCATTCAAGCAGAGCAGACTATGTTGTCACAATTTATAGATAAGAAGGTTTGTCAAAATGCTACAGTATCCTCTGGAATAGCACAAGACTATGCACTATTCACAATGAAGAGAATTTCATTTTTCTTGTCTGTAGAAAGGGACTGGAAAGGACCCAAGACTGAGAGAGAATTTTGCTCAGCTTACCAGAGACATTGGCAGTTTCTTGAAGCTGAGCAGTATCTACGTAACAAAAGAACACACTTCTCACATAGAAACACAGCTTTGCTTTAAAAACAAATACAACAAAACCAAAACCATACAAGAAAATATCCCCAAAATATGTTTGCATAATGGAAGCCTATAGACCATGCTCCAAAAGAGGTATCTGCAGAAGTGCAGGAGATTAATTTAACCTGACCAAATGATTCCTGTATATTTATTGAACTTGCACACAAAATCAAGAATATATTTTTTCACATATACTAATACAGGGCTGTAGTTTACCTCTGCTGATGGCACAACTACTGTTGTATCTTCTGTTTATACAGCTTGATATACGAACTATTAGAATATGTTATGTTAATGTAAAAACATGCTGGAAAAGTATGCATATTTTTCATAATTTTAAATTATATTTTAAATTGCCTTCAGTGGTTTTATGCTTCATAGCATCCTGAAGAACTTTATTAGTGCTTAGTAAGTTCACACTGTTATCTCTTAGTGTTCTATTTCTATAAGAAATACAAGAGATCTAGAAATCTCAGCATGTGGTTGTTGAGGCCAGAAAGTTCTCCTTTCATGGGCTGACAAGAGATGTTGCTTGCTTGATGTTTATACTGACTGTGGAGCTTTGTGAATTATATTTATTTAATTGATTTCTTTTTTTGTTTGTTTGATTTCTGAGATACTTTAGCATCCAGCATTGCTGCCTTTTTACACCATTGAGTTTTTCATTTTCTGCATCTCACATCGCCTCCTCTTTTCTGAGGTTTTTTTTTGGCTTTGTTTTGCTTTAAAGTTGGAAATTTTAGCCATAAAGAATTAACAAACACATAGAGCCATGATTTTTTTTCACAACCCTTCTACATTGAGAAGACATCAAGGTT
>VZTV01014515.1:0-55569 GCA_013400875.1 Anhinga rufa
GAGAAAGATAAAAAAAAGACTGATGGCTTAGTATAGCCCTCATTAAAATGCTCAATGCACTTCTTACAGCATCACTCAGAGCCAAGTAAGGAGTTTCAGACCCGTTTAGCAAACGAGGAGCTGAGGGAGATCCGCAAAGTATGGCAATACCTATACAGCAGTCCCAGAAGCATCTGCAATGCTTTGCAGAGGTATCAAAGATTTAACTAAACCAGGTAGCATGGGTAACCCGAGCCAGTCAGGCTGCACCATCTTGATGCTCACCACAGGCTGGCTTGCCAAGTTATTTCTGTTCCTGCACTGTAGACCCCGTCTGGCGTCCTGAACTCCAGATATGTCCTAAATGAGATGTGTGAGCTGAGGGACCTTAAGACACTACAAGAAACTCCACTGCCTGTTGGTTTGCTTCTCTTCATTGCTCTTTTCCTTCTCCAATACAAACTGTAATGCTCAAGGTGGAAGAAACTTGTGAGCAGGGGTCAGAACATGCCAAAAAGTAGGAGCTAGCGAGTGACAGCAAGCAATACATACACGTGCAGAGAGGGAGTAGGTCCTGGTGGATCAGGCCTGCCTTTTCCAATTGAACAAAAAAGAATGCTGCTGGAACTTGCCCAAAGTCATAGAGGTAGTTTTGAACAACCTTGCTGAAACAGCCATGCTTAAAAATCTTTAGTTCTTTTAAAACTTGAGCCTGCAGCTTGAGTGATAGTGTCCAAACATACCGGATCAGGACTCACAGCCAGAATTCTGCCACCCCCTACCGTAGTCCCATGATGTGAGTAAGCAGGCAGGATTCAAGTCCAACACAAGAGTTTTTCTCAGAGCCAGGGGCCAATCTATTATTTAACTCAGCAATACCAGACAGTTTATAATCTGCCTTTGGTCTTTTTCAGAGATACTAGCATGTCTAAGTCTATCCTTAGGAATTCATTGGGAAAAAGTATAAGCCAGATATTTCCTTAGTTCTCTTGGGGCAGCATGTCCTCGTAGAGGGCAGGAACAGTATTTCACAATTACCATTTTCTAACCCCCTCCTCTCCAGCACTGGAGGAAAGAAAGAATATGTTATGAGAACAGCAAACATTCAGCATGTGCCTGTTTCACCATTCTGATCCAGAGCATCAGCCCCGCATTCAGAGATAGCAACTGTGGGAGTCTGCGTTATATCTGCAGTAAAAAATGTTGGCTTTTCTGGATCTGGACACTGCCACCTCAGTTCATTTCCAATGCGCGTGCTTTGGCAGCACACAGCTGAGCAAGGCCACAGATGTGCATTTTAAAATGTGGTAACCTTCAAATTGTGTTTTTCTTGAGAATCATCTATATTATAACTACAAGGAAAAAAGATGGCACCACTGCATTTCTTTACAAAACAATTCAATTTAGGATTATTACTTTTAGTCAGTGAGGCATCATCACCAAGAGTGAACAAGACTGGACGATGAATAAGTTTAAAGTGGCTTTGTAATGCGTTTAACACATTTGGAAGCCCTGGCTCCTCCCATGCTTTTTTGGGGGTTTTTTGCACCAATTTTCTGTGGTTGGACTAAGATCAAACATACTAGTGTGTGCAGCCAGCACACAATATACGTGATCACGTTGGTTAAATTATAAAAAAAGGCTAACATCTAACTTGTCCATGTCGTGTTATTTGGCAAAACTAATTATATAATTAAATGGGTTCAAATATAAAAAACATATGTATCTGCTTACATTTAAACTTTTTTTTCCATTTACAGAATAATGCTTTTGTTAGAGAATAAAATTCAATGAGCTTCATATGTACTGGTGGAGTTCTGCAACTCAATTATTTCTTCATCACAATGGCAAGAGAAACTCCAGCACACAAATAATCTGGGAGATTTATAGACCTGATTGCAGTGCTGACACTTGGCCTGCAGATCTCCCTAGCAGGCCAAAGAGAAGCAGTCTTTCCCTCAGGTATGAAGCAGGTTGGTTGATAGCATCGGCTAAGCCATGGTGAAGGGTATGAGCAGAACATTTACAGCCCTATTTCTAGCTAAACGAAGAAATCTTTGAAGTATGATATGTTGATTTCAAGAAGCAAACTTCTGCAGGAAATGGGATCCACATGTGTGTTTTCTTGGGAGTTCCTGGTAAAAAAATAGTCAAGTCTGAACATAAGTATGTATTTTTAATTTAATAGATAGGTTTACTTTACAGGTTCTTCCCTCATTCTCCTACTGCCTGTAGGACTGTACATCAACAGAGACAACCAAAGTCTGCTTTCATTTAATTAAATGGGATCTTTGTCGCCCGTTAAAAAAAAAAAAAAATCAGATATATGAAATAATGCCTGTTCTCATGACATCTCCAGCCCAATTTCCAGGAAGAATTTGGCATAGTTTTGAATAGATGAAAAGAATGATAAGAAAAACATTTCCTTCTAAAATATTAAAGGAAAGCAACACTCCCACTTATCTTCCAGTTCCTCCATCTTTGGAAATTTTCCTTTTAGCTGAGAGGGCCTAGGCAAGTAAAGCTGTTCATCCATGACAACCCATTAAACGTCATCATTAGCAAGAGAGGATGCAGTAAAATGCACTCACCACAATCACTGGTGTCCACTTCAAACCAGATACATTTAACCACTGTGATCATTTCTACAGCAGAAGAATATCAGTATCAATAAATTGAGCACACGGAAAAGTTAGGACTTTGATCTTAGGTGATCACCTTTGACTTAGGTGATATTGGTTATCCTGTTTATAAATAGGAATTACCTTCACTGCAGACAAAATGCTACTATAACCGAGGACAGAACCTGGGCCAGTAGCGGATACCTGTTTACCTAGCTACACAACAGTAGGCCAGGGTTTGGATGTTTTTAAGCTAATACAAACCAGAGCGATTCTAATTTTACTGCCTGAAAATGGGAATTTCATAGATCTAAATTGACATTTGTTCCTTGTCAAAATATTTTGCACTGGCATTCACTGTTGGAAAGACCAGCTTTTCCTACTGCCAAGAACTGAATACAACTCAGGCAAATTCTTCAGTTCTTAATTGAGCAAAATTCTCATTGTAGTTTTGCCTGATTAAGAAAAACAGGTCATAGACTACTGCATGGAAAACTGTCTGGGTATTTAACAACTAGCAAACTTTATACAGGTTATAGTTGTCATTAAAAATTAATGGGGCTACCTCTATATGTCAAATTGCCTGTCTGCACAAGTGACCAGTTTCCCGACTGTTGAATTTCACAAACTTCTAATGTTGCTAATTGTCACATGGCATCAATTAATTGAGTCACTTGAGAAAAATCTCTTCCAGATCATGTAGGGTTTTTCTTTACAATTGTGGAGGCCTGACTAACTGAAGTCTAGGAAATACACTTTCTTTTTTGTTTTTTTTACTTTAAAAACCAGGTATTTACCAGTTTAATTGATGCACAGGAACTGATGGGACGCAAGTATCTCCAAGTTACAGTCATGTCTGTTCAGATTTCTGCATTTTATCTGTGTCACAGATCCTCCCAAGGAGAATAACTAGACATTCATAGTCAGGAGGATTCATAAAATATTAAACTTCAGCAGTCATTTTTAGCCTGAGGCAGCCAAGGGAAAACTAGCCAGGAAAACTCCTCGACAATATTGTTTTTAACAATGTTGCATTTCCAAATGAAAAAAAAAAAGTAGGTTTGTCTTCTCTCCTGTAACAGTTATGACTACATTATGAACGCCCCACCACTGTTGCGCGGTCGCAATGTACTGATGACCGCAAGTGGAGGAAAACACAAATCTCTCCCCTTCCTCTGGATGATTTGTCATAGCTTAGTCCTTTGAAGACAAGTTCATTTCAGGTGTCGCATTTAATCAAGTTGAGGACTTCATTCCAAACCAAAGACATAATGGCATGTAATCGTTACTACAGTATCAAGAAAAGTAAATAATTTTCAACTGACCACTGTCAAGAGACTCTGCATCATTTGGGGAATAAACAGAAGTACAAGAAAGGATAAAACAAGGTATAGCTATTAGTCATAAAGAGAGATAAAATAAGAAGGAATTCAGGAAGAGGGGAGGCGTGGGTAGAATTTAACAGCAGTTTTCAAAGGTGATTTATGAGATTTGCACACACATTAGGAGATAATCCGGTCTAGAGCCTAAATAGGCAAAAGAAACAAAACTGCCAAAAAATGAAAGATACTGAGTTGGGGTTTTTTTGATTTCTTAGTGATTTTGATTACTGGTGCTGCCCTTTAGGTTGAAAAGAAGAAACAGAGGAGGGTGATCATTTTTTTCTGTAATACTGTTTGAAACTAATCAGTCCAAATCTGCATTTAAAAGCAATGACATTGTCATGTGGCAGTAGTTTGTACATTTTGCCCACTACATCTTAAAAGAAGAGACTAAAACTCTCCATAAGTTTGCCTTACTTCCCCTCTCTGAAATGTTACTTTCGAAAACCTGTAATGAAAATAGTATCTAACAAAAGAGCAAATATGGGTGACACAAAATCCCACAGATCATGAAAGTTCTTAGATTTTTGTTCAGTACAGCCGCTGCTCATTTATTATTAAAGCTCAAAACAGTGAAGAAATTGGATTACCCCTCAACTCCAAGCAGGGAGCTGCTAAATCTCTGGTACCTCTGTTAATCCCTGCACACGTTCCCCTCCGTTCATAACCCAGCTTTCCTCCAGGCACTCCTTCCTTTGCCTGCCACGAAGCTGCTGTCCTCTGGGGTCCCGTCAGCCAGTGGCATGAAACAGTTATGCCACCACAGCCACTCATATAGATGCAGTAATACCAGCAAAGCCGACCTGGGAGGTTTTTATTTATTTATTTTAATTCTTACTGATTGTTTCATTTGCGTGCATATGCTTATGTGTGCGTCTATGGGCAGGGCTTACCACCCCAGCACATTGCTCAGAGGTGCTGCTATGGCTGTTTCTCAGCTAGAAGGACTTTGCCATTTGGCATTCCTTTAGCAGTAAAGCGCTCCTACTCTAAACATAGCCTACATTGCACCCTGCGCCCAGTACTGGCACTTGCCAAGGTATCCCTCAAAGGTTTTTGGAGCTCACAAAGCTGCAAACACATATTTTGGAAACGTTAGTCCCTGGATGACTTTACCAGCACAGCTTGGGAGTACAATCCTTTAAGTAGCTCATTCCTGCAGGATCTAATCAGCCTTGTTATTTAATTTATTGAGAATTTTGCGACAATTTTCAGGTAATACCACTCAGACCTAAAAAAAAAAAACCCTCTCAAACTCTGAGCCTGTGGGCTATAATTACATACTCAGATCATTTCTTTCTTTAGCATGATTAAACAAGCCTTCCACAAAGCACATTAGTAATATTTCTCTTAAGAATATATGATTTCTGCTAACATCTGGAAATCTGAGCAGGTTTCTTGACCTAACACAAAATTAACTTAGAATTAATGTAGGTGCCCCATCTCACAGTCAACAAAACAAACAAATAAAAGAAAATAATTTTAAGCATTGCTGATAGCTATTCTGCTGTTCGGAGAGACAAGATGCCTTTTTCCTTGACAGAGAAATATCTACCTAGTGGATTTATTTTTTATTTGTTTAAGCCATGGCCTGTAGGTAGCCATAAACCTTTGGTTCTGATCTTCAGCAGTAAGAAACTGGTGGACAAAGTTTGTGGGGAAGAATATGATTTCATTTAAGTGCATTGATTTTTCTAATGCCAGATTTTGTGAAGTTAGTCATTGTCTTAACTGCATCACCCTGGGAATAGCTAGCACATGCCTTAACTATTCCTTTGCATAGACACAAGAGGAATTTTATAAAAATACATATCTGCTTCAAAAAACTCCAGATTTTGAAACAAAAAAAAGGAGGACTGGACAGGGAAAAGAGAGGCCATAGATGACTGACAATACAGGATATAGAACCTTTCAGATCCTAATCCATGATGGGATGTTTGCATCTGGCCCCATAATGGAGTCCACATGCCTGAATTAGATGCCTGGACTCCATACATGTGTGTAAAGGGAGTTAAGCGCCTCGGAGGGGGATTCACAAAAGCCACTGTTTGGGGAGCTGCCTAACCCAGCCAAATAGGAAAAGCTGAAGATCGCAGTTCATCCTAAATCCTAGCTCTCCACGGGGTTTAAGTGCCTTCTGGAGAATGAAGCACACAGGCACAAGTCCCTCCACTCTCAGCTCATAGCCCACAATCCTCTTCTGAAGGCAGGTGCCAGATTTTTCTTTCACACTCTGAGCAGCCGTCAGCAGCTCAAGCACAGTCTTACTCAGGCTGTAGAAGAAGGGTCCTTCCCTTAGCAAAGGACGTTGAAGTGTGCCTTTCCTACCTCCCAGCATGGCCCAGCCAGCAGGCTACTGGCATCAGCTCCCGGGAGGTGGGTGGCAGCTGGCACAGGTCACAGCAGACCCGAGGAGGCCCAAGGAGGAGGAAAGCCATGAGAGACTTTGTCTGAAAGCTTGGGAGGCGCCAGCAGGCAAAGGGAGCCTCAGGTCCACACCCCGCACTAAGGAAGGTTTGTGCACTGGGACCAAGCAGCCCTTGAGGAGGCAACTGGTGGCCTGCCAGCTCAGGCAACAGCTGATCAGTCCCTGATCAGGGACTTGGATTTCGATTACAGACTGAAGTGCTTTAATTTCCCCCTCCACTCCTGTTTCCTCGTGTGCTTCCAGCCCCACCTCCGCCTCCCAGTGCTGCCGGCAGCTGAAGGGAGGCTGGTGTCCCATGCTGACCCAGTTTAGCAGCCAGGTACCAACAGGTTTGTCAGCGTATCACCACTGGCATAGCCCTTCATCCTGGCTGCAGTACCGATGAAATGCAAGTGCCAGATCCCACTGCAGATATTTTATAACAGTTAGACAGGAGAGCTGAGCACTGACCAGCTTTGTAGCCTGTACATTTGCTAGTCTCACAGCTACCAGTGATCAGGGGTCCAAATGGCTGCACTGAACATTTCGTGTTGTTTCTCTTGGAGTAGAGTTGAGAGGCTTAAGTGAGTGAGCGATAGTATTTGCTCTTCAGGACTTGGTTTTGCTTTCCTTTGGCCTTGGTTGGGTTATTCCACGGTGACAGATATGGTAACTTCATGTCCTTTAAACCATAGCACGTTGGATTGCATATAGGAAATTAATTCTGCCTCGTGGCATCTTTGGAGTTTAAATGACTATATATTTTCATGGATCCAGGATAAAGTTTGTGTGAGTGGGGCGGGGGGGGGGGGGGGGGGCACTTGTTGGTGTGTGTGTTTCAGAAGTATTCTTTTTCTTTACTGTGCTTTTGAAAGACGTGGCAAACCTTTCCTATAAGCATTCGCTGAATCAAGCCTATGGGAAGCATTTCACAACTCAGGTTGAAAGTTTTTTTGATGGTGTCATGCTACCCTTATTTCTGCACTTGTAGAGCAGGAAGAGAGTGGCATCTGTGTAGGCCTGTACATGTTACTTGTTAACAAGTAACAATGATTTCAATCTTCGTCTCTCTGCCCATTGACCAGTCAAGTGGCTATACGTTGAAGCAGACTTGAATAAGGAGCGTTTCTTACCTGCTGCACAAGAGGAAGAGACAGAAGGTCTTTATGGGCAGATCTGTCTAGCACGACACAGGGATGTACGTGTGCAGTTCAGCCATGGTGGCAGCGTAGAGTAGTACACTAGAGATTTTGGTGGCGACTCCATCCAAGTGCCTGATTATGAAGACATGTACATTGGAAGATCCACTGTCAATGATCTAGCAGCTTCTAACTTCATGTCCGCCCATAGATACGGCCCAGGGAACAAAGGGTCTTTCATAAAAATGAAAAGCCCACTTTTGAAACCATTTTAACTAAATGAGTGTTTAGTTGTGGTTGTTGTCATCTTAGTTTTTATCAAGAAAAGTAGAATAAAAAATAAAATTTACCCAGTTAGGAGATACGATTGTGAGATAGTATCTGTTTGATTCTCATGAGCGGAACAGTGTCAGGTCATGACTAAGATCAGCACATCCTAACAAATACGATGGTATCTGCAATTTTTTATAATAAAATAGGAAAACAACTGTTGCTAAATAATTTTAAAACACCCTCCTTTAAAACACCTCCTAGTCCAGTAAATTTAACCTTCTAAGGCAAGATCATTTCTTCCACTGTTTGAGCAAAGGTAGGAAAAGTATGCAAAGGGCAGAAATCTTTTTAATGGCAAATAACCTTCCAGTAAAAATTGTCTGAGAAACAGGAGGTTTTTTCAACAAAAATATTTTACAGACATTTATTACTGGTTTTGTATCTCCCTTGGACTGGGGCTTTGGGGTTCCGAGGAGCTGCAGAGTTAGAACACAGCAAATAAAAATAAGTGAGAGAGAAGATGCTCTTTCTCTTGACAGGCTCATCAAAGCACAGTGAACGGAAATATTGCAAGTGGTAACAGTTCATCTCCAAAATAGAGCCTCCAGAGCCTTTTGCTTTTTAAAAAAAAAAAAAAAGGCATGAAGCAGCATGAGGGCGAGAGCCAAGAAAACACATTTTGAACACCATCAAAGTGAGAAAGGAACAGAAAAGTTATGCCGTGCCAATTTCAGAAAGAGGCAATCAAGCAAATTTTATGGCAAGAAGGCAACATGTAAGGCCACAGGATTGCAACAGGAGTCACAGAGAACAATAAATTGTTTCAAATTAAGATCAGACCAAGTACTTTGGAGTCCCACACAGATTTCTTGCTTTATAGGTCAAGAACTCCCAGGACGGTTAAACTAAACACTGTCCAGGTTGCAAAGGCTAGAGTATGATCACTACTAAGGGGCACAGAAAATTAAGTTTCTCTATAACCAAAAGACTTCAACCAAAGAACCAGCGCACCCAGAATTAGATTATTTTTCTTAATGAGATTTCATTATTTTGATGCCTTGTTAGCGGTCAGTGGCTCCCACCTAGATCGCTGTAAAGCATTTAAATGTAGTAAGTGTGCGTGCAGTGCTAAAAAGAAGAGGGAAGAGGAGAGGAAATATAGTTCTAAACCTGAAAGAAGTCCCTGCTTCCTCACTGACAATAACAAGAAATAACTTGCCCCTTTCCAAAGAGCCAGCCCTCCTGCCTGCCTCGGGCACCCGAGAGGTGCCAAGCGCCCTCGCCTCCCAAAATGCCCCACTGCAGAGCAGCGGCCAGACCTTGGTGGTAGCGGAGACAGACACCTGCCTTCCCCTAAGCTGCGGCTGGGCTCTATCCACCCAGGACACAGTGCAGCCTTTTTACCCCCAAAAAGAAGACACAGTGATAGCGGCCGTCAAGTGGCAGGATGCCACACCATGACAGGGTGCCCATGCGTGGCCCACAGGCCATACAAGGCAAGTCAGACTTCAAGCGGCACCAGCGACTAAACTGGCACTTGCTACAGCCTCAGGATCAAGAGAAGCAGAAGAGCAGTTCCTGGCCGCTTTTCCCTTGTCTCCTCAGGTTTGGCACCAAGCATAGCTTAGCTAGTCTGAAAAGTCAAGCCTACACGAATATTACATCTGCAGACACCTGTACTGCTTTGCATAACGTCTCATCTAATAAAAAGACAGATACTCTTCCCTGCAACATCTGTAGCAATCAGTCATTGTCATTACCAAGAGCACTTTTATAATCAGGATTTTCCTTTCTATTGCCACATCTTGGGAAGTGTTTAAGAAAAATATGTACTTTAGTCCCTATTTGTGTCTTGCAGATGTTAATGAATGGGATTTTTGCATACACATCTAAGCTTTCCTAAAGGTATTGAGATCTACTAATTCACACAAGGCTCCCCCTCTAAGCAGTCTTCCCAGACACATGAAAAAAAAAAACAAACCAGGCTGTATTAGAGTAAAATATAACCTGGGTTGATCTCTTGTGTCTCTTTAGGACTCAACGCACCTTCATAAAGAATATATTTTATTTTTTTGCTTTTAGTACAATACTTTGATTAATCAAATGAGGAACTAAGAGTTCTCTGAGCAGTAAAACTGGTAGATGTCTTTCAGAGTAAGACTTGCTGCCACTTGTGAGTATTTGGATGAAGATTCAGGACACATTTGATTTTATTAATTGCCACAGAAAGAGACACGCTTCTTCCATCACTTTTGTCTGCTCCCATACATCTGATAAGATGGAGCATTTCACTGATTAACAAGCTGAACACTAAACTGCGCAGATTATTCACTTGTCATTTAGAGCCAATTGCTAGCGTGTGGCTTGTTCACAAAGCTGTAGCTGGCTGAACCAACAGGCAGTGAAATGGAAACTCTTTTACACTTTTACCAGTGAGTATAATTCATAGCAGCACTGCTAGAGGCACTGCTTTGGATTAAAATTGTAAAACGCTGTGATACCCTTTGCAAACCATTGTACCATAATAACATGAAAACCATTGTACCATGAAAATTCGGGAGGCTTCTACCACACGTAGCCAGCACAACCTATCTCAGGGCAGAGTGAGGCCGAGTGATGAGTGACAGCTGAGGAGGGAGGTTTCCAAAGAAAGTCATAGTTCCCTGTCCACACTCTTTTGCAACCGGTAACCACCATAGTTCAGCATCAACACCTCAAGGTTCAGCCTACAGGATCAAACACTTCAGTCTGAGGCACATCTCTGGTTGTTTGTCTTTGTGTTTACTTTGGGGTAGATAACTGGCAGTAGATGTGAAGCGTTTTCACCAAAACAATTCCCAAACTAACAATGACACCAGGAGACGGTCGGTTGACTATAAAAAGTACTTCCACGAAAACCAGCCTCATTGCCAGTGGGCTGCACACAGCAAACCTGTTACATCTGATAAGGCCAATTCCTTGGACGGTGTCAGTGCCTGTGCCCCACAGGTTGCTCCTTCTGCAGCCCCCGGTAGCACCACTGCTTCAGAGAAGGAGCCCTTGGTTCAGTTCCCACATTGAATAAACAGTCTGTGCTGGGACCCATGGGCTGCCAGCCCTGGGCTCTGCGCCAGGAGGGCCATTACATGCTGATAAGAAGGCAGGCAGCTCTATGCTTTGATCATTTTGTGTGTTCCGCGTTATTGGGTCTGGGTTTACGTGCCTTGTGCAGCCGATCGCTGAACAGGGAACTAGTGGCAGTCGCTTGAGTGTCTCCATCAAAGCCTCCTGACACTAAGACTGCAGGCAAACTGCCCAGAAGAGAGCATTAGGCAGAGGATTCAAGCGCATGCCATATGGCAGAGAACAGGAAAATGTATTGAAAGCCAGATATTTGCTAAATCCTACCTGTAATTAATTCTAATCCCATAATTAAAGTCGCATGCTTTTTTGCAAACATTCCCCCACATTGGCCTTTCCTCCCCACCCCGAGGTCAGACGCTGATTTGTGCAAACTGGTACACACCACCACACAAGAGAGCTGCATCCCCAGGGACTGTGGTCACCCGGCCAGTGATGCCCAGCTTGCTGATCCTTGTCACGGCTCCCTGCCGTCTGACTGCAAGTAGCTTTCAGGCATTTTCCAGCAAACAGCTTCTGGGCCAGATTCTCAAAGACATGCAAGAGACTAATGCCCCTGGAAATCAATTACTAGCGCCAGGCATCTGCATACCATCGTAAATTGTGAGCTTCGTGTTTGTGTTGAGTCGGCAGAGCCCTGTGCCTAGAACTTAGGGCTTGTGCAGATGCCAATCTAATCATGCCCAGATTTGCAGAGGGAGATGGAGATGCCTACGTGGGCCCGCTTTAGGTAGGCTTGCGGCAGACTGGGCATGGGGAGAAGGCTAAAGGCAACATAATTATGTCTGCATGGCCTTATTTCTCCTTCTCATCATGGCTGCTTCCAGTCCCAGGATGTGTGTTTTCACATATATGCACATATAAATAACCTGCACATAGACAATGATTTTTATATATATATACACATATACACACACACGTGTAGATAGAGACACACGTGCAGATATACACTGTTTGGAAGTAAGAAACAGGGCAAGTCCAAGGGTGCCATTTTCATACCGAGAGCTGGGTGGACATCCAGACTGAGCACACGCACAAATGTATTTGCAAATGATTGGAGCAGAGGCAGTTGCTTTGTCAATGGATTTACAAATGGATAAACAGATCTCCCCAGGTATTGCAAGAAAAGATCATATAATTACCACTGAAGCCAAAGATAGCTTATAGATGATTATCAGTTTTTAAGATGAAGCCATTTAGTTAGATGTTTTCACACTTCTCTAAGAAAGCAACTCTAGGCACCATTTTGAATTTAAAAAAAAAATAGAACTAGGCATCCGTCACATGTTGACTATTCCCCATTAGCAGCACGTTTATGCATGTGTGCATTTTAAAATGTTTATTATGACAATGCTTGTTATGACTGTCTTAGATTTAGTAAATACCACATGATAATCAGTCACAGTTGTTAGACCTTGAGCAAAATGTGATTTAATTTATTTTTTAACATACTGAACAATAGCTGTTTCTTGGTAATCTAAACTGAACACAGACACTCAACACCACTTTCTTTCCTTAGAGGGACAGTGAAAAGGGGGAGGGCAACCAACAAAACCTGATCTCTGTGAGAGAGTTTCACAAGAGGCAAAAAGGCATGATTACATTTACCGTAAATCCTACTTGCCTCCCTACTGAATGCACAGGCCCTTATAGACCCTTTTGCAAGGTAAACTCTTCACCTACTAAAGAAACAGGCATCACCTTCAATGAAGCTGTAAGCACCGTTAAAAGTAAAATGATGCGGGACCCCAAACCTTCTTGAGCTGAAGTCGGGCACAGAGCAACCATCTCCTGCCAATGGCATGGCTGAGCCCTCGCACAGGGGCTGCGCTCTGCCTTACTGTCCTCCCGCTCTTTACTGCTGAAAATAAGATTAAATCAGCACAGCTAATCTTGATTTCTGTTATGAAACTGGTTAGCTTTTAGAGGAAATTTGTGCCAAGTTGCATTTGATTGCCTTCACTCCCTGTTTTTATGTGGAGTATGACCAAACTTTCAAAGAGAAACCCCCAAACTGAGTTTAATTAGTTTGACTGCAAATTTGAAAACATCTGTCCAAATGACATAAAACCTTGTTTGGCACAGAAAGGCAGGAGAGTGCTTTATAATCAAGTGGTAATGTGTGTATTAAATGGGACCCTAAGCTCTGAGCAAAAAGAAAATTATTTGGCAAGCAGAAGGCTTTCTCCTGCCTCTGAAAACACAAGTTCCCACTAAAATTCAGTCTCCATGCAGGACAGAGTATCCTCAGATCCCTTCAGAAAGTACTCACCAACTGACAGCTTAGTCCTCAGAGGTGTTTAATGATCCAGAGATTAATTTTAGCTGAGATTAAGTTTTGAAATAATGTCTTTGAAAACTGTGGGCAACATGCTGGAAAGACCACTGCTCAAGTGACCTACGCGTCACGGCACTGCTGCTGAGAACGACAACCAACACTTGCTTGACTTTTCACATCTAAAGACATCCCCTACTTGAAGTCACCTCAAATAGTCACTGGTGCTGAGTGACTACAGGAACTAAAGCCTCAATAGCTGCTTTTCTCATTTTGTGCTAAAATTTCTTAGAAGAAAGGCTGCTAGCTAACAGAATTAGTTTACAAATGCCAAAAAAAAATTTATATGTCCAGTGATTAATGCTTTTCAGGCAGTGGGGACCTTAAAAATATGCATGGGGTGGGGCTGTGCACACGCTTGCACATATAACCCAGCAGTTTAAGGGAACCATTTTGTACAAAACAGGAACAGTATAGGTTATTTGTTGCCAAAGCAACACTAAAAATGAAAACAGAAAAAAAATGGTTATCCCTTGTGAAGGCTTTGTAGCTTTCTCTTACAAGCCCTTCTTTGACTCCGCATGAGCTGCCAGGTACCTCTGCCTGCGAGCTGGGGGACAGCCAGGGAACTCTCCACGGAGGGCTACCGTGCATCTAACCCACCAGCTCTCTGCAACACGGTGTTACTCCTTAGGCACAGTAACATGTTATTTGCCATTTCCATTGTCATATAGAGACATGCAGGGACAGCATAACGCAAAGAGAGACCTTAGCAAGGTTTATAATGTTCCCATGCGATTGAACACCCCCGTCCCCAAGAGCAGAGCCATCCCTGAATACACCACTGTAGATACTTGGTAATACAATCAGTTATCAAGGTTACTCCAAAAGTATCTGTGTTCCTAACCACTTTTCATCTCGAGGCAAAAACATCCTAGACAATTTAGCTTTTTAGCATCAGATATTTTTAGTAGCCTTCTTCCGGGCACACCATCTCCAGAGGGACTAGGATTTTTGTTTTGTGGGTTTTGCAGCAGTCATCTTCCATGTGGAAACCTGAGTGCTAGCAAACCCATCCCCTCAGTGCAGTGGGGAATGGGACCCTGCAGCTTTACGCAGCCCCTGTGGAAGGGACGCCAGGGCAGAAGAGTTCGATCACTGAGGTCTACTCATGCCTTATGCCTCTTTGGGAAATACAGCAGTTCAAAAGCAATGCATGGTAAATTAAGCCCACAGGGTTAGTCTCTAGGCAAGTATCTCAGAGCTTCTGAGACACGGGCAAATTTCAGTTAACCCCAAAATTGGTTGCAAAGCAATCACTTCCCTGTAAGAACTGATAAATCAAGGTCTGGCTTCCACCCTTTGCAAGACCACCTTTGATTTCAAGTCCCGCATGGACAGGCATCACTCTCCATACATTCTTTATACAATTAGGCTAAACCAGCCATTATTTCTTCACACCAATTTAAGAATTACGACTGCTAGTACATTTTGTTTTGTCTTCAGCTTCTACTGACAAACGCAAATAGCCAGAGGAAGGTCCTTTCTAGTTTTCTCAGGAGAACAGCTCTACCAAAGAGATTATTGAGTAATGTTCTCACTTGAGCTTTGCCCATAAAAATGTGTTTTTTCAGGGACTCTCTCTCTCACCCACAGAGCCAACCACACGCGTTCACACACAAACAGCTGAACACTGTGGTTTAGGATAATGTTCCTTCGCCCTCGAGTGGCTTGCCCCACCCTAGGTAAAGCAAAACGCTTATTGTGTCTTAATCTGAACGACTGGTGTAAAATGATGTGTCACACACTGTGAAGGCACAGCTGCTTCTCCTCCATCTTCCTTCAGCCATTCAAACAGTTGAGGTAAAACTTTGCTTTCTGCAAGCCTTTGGCTTCTCTAAAGGTACATGCATGCACTGATTTACCTGCCATAAATACGTAGACACATTCCCATTGCTTTCTGACAGAAACCCAGGAAAATCCCATTCCAAAACCAGATTATTGCTCCTCTGACAGACACCTCTGAAAGCATGTCAGATCACATTACATGAATGTGTTTGGAGATGATCCCTAAATTGCTGGGATTTGGGTGAAGGGTGTGCGAAGTGTTACAGGTTAGCTGCATCTTCAGCACAGATTTTTCTCCTCATCACCAGTGTTTTCCTTAAGTCCTGTCACCACTGGGAAAACCTCCCTTTGCCGTTGATAGGCTCTGGAGGACCTGTCCAACATTTAGGATCTATACGCTTCTTTTAAAAACCAAGAGCAAGATTTTCAGTAGCTTTTAGGCATTTAAAGATGCTGGTGGTTTCCTAGCAAAGTCTTCAAATGATGGGAGCTGTGCACCCAGGCATTCAGAAACAAACTGCAGGGCAGAAAAAATGACCTTCAAATTCTCTCTCTCAGTACATAAATAACTTTTTAGAGAAGCTGAGTAGGATGAGACAGGCAATGAGCTGCAACACTGAAGGACTACCTCAGGCATGCCTCATGCTTCAGGGCAAACTTGCCTTAAAGTGACATTATCTGATAGCGATAATCCAGCTGGACCCACTGCCGGCAGGCAGCGAGCAGTAGCAGTCGCACACACGACTCTACCATATTTCTCGTCAAAACTAATTTTGTCTGATCCCTCCTTCCTTCGGGAGAAGGGGGAGAGATGAGCCATACAGCCGGTGCCGAGCACAGGCCGCTTCCCAGGTACCTGCGGCAGATCCCAAGGCCCAGACAGCTCACGTGAGGCCACCGGGGAGGCTCTGACCTCCACAAAGACGTCAGCCAAGTCCTATCCAGCCTGAGGTTGTTCAGAAAATAAACCCCCACCTTCCACCTCAGCTAGTTACAGGCACCAGCCCCAGCCAAAATCAATAATGAGAAGCAATTTGTCATTTCCAGGCCACACTGTTTTGGTTATGATGAGTCAAAACACACTAAAGGAAACACAGATGTAGTGAGATCACCTCGTTTTCTGGAGCCTTCCTACCTCTAGAAGTCTTGCCTGACCTCCCTCAAAATTTCCACACGCAGCACACACAAAAACATCTCGTGTGCTGCACGGTCACGCCTGTTAAGCCGCAGGTGCGCTGCGTGACACCTGGTAGGGCCGAGGGAGCTTGGCACAAGCAGCGGGAGGTCGAGTTCACCCTGAGCTGCGGGCAGGCTCGTGTCTCCCCATAGGAAATTTTTTTCAGTTATTTCAAATAGCTCCCACTCACACACAAAGCCCATGTTTCGTAATAAAAACAAGGAGAAAAATCACATCCAGAGAAATTTTACCTATTTCCCTCTCCACTTATTCCAATGAAGTTATCTTTTTTTAAAAAAAAAACAACCTCCAAAAACTGGCCACCAGAACAAAGTAGCCAAGAAGCTAATTTAATAACCTCATTCTTCAAAATCCACCCTGCCCTTCATACTTACAGGTTTCTACAACAGTCCTAAATCATCCAAGATCTTCTAATATTTTTTTAAAAGGTTTCGCTGCATTTCTCTCTTCATACAGGCAATGCTTTTCATTTGGGAGAGATGCACAGAATGCTGCAAATTTTCCAGTAGCTGGGATTTTCCCTGCAAACTGAGGCAGGTGTTACCCATCTCAGCTACAGAGAGCCAAAGCTGCAGCCAGTTACTTGTTATGGTACAGAGAGGAACAGGAAGGCCAACAGAGACAAGAGTAGGGATAACCACCCCACCCAAAAAAAAAAAAGGCTCTGGGGTCCATTACCCCATCCCAGCTGAGCCCCGGTAACTGATCACGCACAGGCTGCCTCCTCACAGTCCAGTGCCATTAAGCTTTAAGCAGAAATACTGTGTTCTAAGGCCCTAATCCTTTAGATCACAGCAAAGCAGCCAGCTGCGAGCTAAAAGCCACATTAAACTCGCTGGAGACGAAGCATTTGCTGAAATGCTTTGCTGAACAAGGATGAGCAACTGCGCTTGGGCTTTAGCTACACTTACTAACTCCTGTACATCTTGGCTGTGGTTTTCTTTGCCACATGGCAGCTGGTTACATCCAAGACCTTAAATTCCTGGGAGAGAAAGCGACTGTAGAAACTCAGCTGTGCAACATATACTCCATCTAGTGTTTATTCAGTAATATTTCATTTTCTTAAATGTTTTGCTGTTAACATATACTTCCATCTTTTCTGTAGTTCATTTGTCTATTTAGGAACATTGAAAATATTAACCTTCTGCTGGTTGCTTTAACTACACAATTTTGATTTAGCCTCCACTTATACCTTCAGTAATGATGGCACACTAATTTCCATTGAAAAATTAGATCTCATAGAGTAAAATGAAAGAGAAGTGTTTTAAAAGACCAGTGAGCATTTCTCCATGTGCTTTGCTAATGCAAAGTGAATGGAGAACTTTGAGCAGGAGTAAAACATAAAAACTAAATGACACCCAATGTTACCACCCGTTGTGGTTTAACCCCAGCCGGTGACTCAGCACCACGCAGCCGCTCGCTCACTCCCCCACTGCTGGGATGGGGGAGACAGCTGGAAGGGTAAAAGGGAGAAAACTTGTGGGTTGAGACAAAGACAGTTTAATAGGCAAAGTAAAAGCCGCACACGCAAGCAAAGCAAACCAAGGCATTCATTCCCTACTTCCCATGGGCAGGTGGGTGTTCAGCCATCCCCAGGAAAGCAGGGCTCCATCACGCGTAACGGTTACCGGGGAAGATAAAATACCATCACTCTGAACATCCCCCCCCTTCCTCCTTCTTCCCCCAGCTTTACATGCTGAGCATGACGCCATAGGGTGTGGGATATCCCTTGGGTCAGTCGGGGCCAGCTGTCCCGGCCGTGTCCCCTCCCAGCTCCTTGTGCCCCCCAGCCTGCTCGCTGGTGGGGTGGGTGAGAGGCAGAGAAGGCCTTGGCTCTGTGTAAGCCCTGCTCAGCAGCAACGAAACCATCCCTGTGTTATCAACGCTGTTTCCAGCACAAATCCAAACCAGAGCCCCATACTAGCTACTATGAAGAAAATTAACTCCATCCCAGCCAAAACCATCACACCACCTGATCAATAACCTTCACCACATCACAGAGCAGTGAGAGAAGCAGTTTCCCAGCCCTCCTGGTGCTCAAGCCAAGCAGTACAGTGGTGAGCAGGGAAAATGCAAGTCACATTCCAGGGCTCCACACCTGCGGTGCCACTGACCCACTCCCTAAGCTCTGCAAGCCTTGCAGCCGCCCTGCAGCCCATGCACACCCTCTGCTCACCAGGCACAAGTCCCTCATGGATGCATTGCAAAGTCCCCCCCTCCTCAATTACTCTGAGGCCCTTTTTAAAGGCCCACCATAAACAGCACAGTGTTAGAGGAGGCAAGCAGAGCAGCTTCCTGCCCTCTCTAAATACTTTTCCTCTCCCCAACCCCACCTGCCTCTCATGCTTTCCCCCAGCTCTCCATCGCAGCAGCCTTATCTGCCCAAAGCCACATCTCCTTACAGCCCCTGGGAGGACACATCCTGGCTCATGTCGGGTCGTGCTGCCCTCAAGCGAGGGGGATCCTCCTGCCTGCTTGCAGCATCACCCTGCGCAGGTGAGCCAGGGCTGCAGCCCCACAAGCAGCTAGATTCAAGTGGAGACCAGCCCCAGTAGGAAAAGGGAAAAGCTTCACCCTGCAAAAGATACCACACAAAGAACCCAGTGAAGGGGACTCAGTGCTGAGCCACTTTGACATACGTGGAGGGGCTTTTTTATCCTCTGTCAAGCCAGGCTGTGGGAGAAGGACAGGAAAATAAGCAGGCGGCACAAAGCCCCGGCTGCCTCCTCGGGCCACCCTCATCACACCTGGGCTCAGCAGCTGCTGCTAGTGAGTCCCAACGAGTGGTTTGGCAAAGCTCTGCTGGTGTGCCTGCGTGGCTGGGGCTTCTCCAGCAGCTCGGCTGGGTGCAAGGAGTCTTTGTACCATAGGAAAGAAGGGAGTCGGGGACAGCATCAAGCCTGGCAATTGCCATGTGCATTTCAAAAGAGCGGGCCAAGCCTACCAGGCTTGGTAGTGGGACAAACTGCAAAATGCTCAAACTGTAACAGAGTCTCCTTGTTACCTCAGGCTGCCCCCAAATTTGCACTCGTTTAGGGAGTTCCTGGTTGCCCATCTGCTGCTCACCTGCTAGTAACGCCGCTACTGCAGAAAGGAAAGCCAACAGCAGATGGGACAAGAGGTCGCAAGCTTAGATTTTGATAAGGAAGAAAAAGAAAGAAAAACCCAACTGTGTTCTGTTGCATTAGCAAGGCTGGTGAGGCGCTGGGATGGGCTGCCTGGGGAGAGGACAGGGTCTGCAGTGGGGGAAACCTTTAGAAAATAGTTGAACATCCCCAGAGAAAAGCTTGGGTTGGCTGATCCTGCCTGGAGGCCGTGGTGGCCCAGACAGCCCCTAGATGGCCCTGTTCTTCTGGGTGAAGGCTGAGAGGATCGGAGCCCAGCTCAGGAGGGGAGCTAGCAAGGAGCTGTGACAGAAGTGGAGAGCCCCTGGCCTCTGCAGCCACAGGGCACAGATTTAAGCTGCAGAAACTGAGCTTTCATTGCTATGGAAAGCATAGCAGAAGGGACATTGATAACTTAGCTTCCTTGGGCAGAAAGCATTTAAAAGATCCCTGCATGCCCCTACCTGCTCTCCCCCTGTGCCAGAGCTTGCAGCAGAGCTCCCCAAACCTTGTGTTGTGGCACTGACACAAGCAAGAAAGCAACAAACTGCAGCTTGGGGATGGGCGGTAGCAGGTCCCTGCATGGAGAAACCGCAGAGGGCACCGCCCGGGGTGTGAAGGGTAGTATAAAAGTAAATGCATATAAGGACATTTGCTATAATAGTACTATTTGAGGAAGAGCCTCCAATAAACCTGATCCAGGCCTGCTGCAGGAAGTCCTCCAGGGCAACACACAAACCAGAGCCAGTTTGCAGAGGTTTAGGTCCAGTTTGCCTCAGAAAAGGAGAGCAGGTCGATCCCAGTGGGAAACGCATGACACAAAAAAAAAAACATTTTCTGCCAACTGTGGGTTTTGTTGTGTTTTTCGCAGGTGATGGCCGTGCTGCTCTTCCCTGTGCAGCTGCTGGCAGTGGCTGTCACCATTTACCTAGAGCTGGTGAGGTCTGCTCAAGGCGGCGTCTACTATGGGATCAAGCAGCTGCCACCCCAGGTGCCCCAATACCAACCCCTCGGACAACAAGTACCTCACATGCCACTGGGCAAAGAAGGCATCCCGATGCAGCACATGGGAAAGGAGGTGCCCCATATGCAGTATGGGAAAGAGTACCCCCATCTGCCTCAGTACATGAAGGAGGTCCCGCAGATGCCTCTGCTCGGCAAGGACATGGCTCCCAAGAAAGAGAAAGGTAGGCTTGGCGCATCCCTCGCCACCCCTGCACAGTCCTGCCTGGTGCCCCACGGCACCGTCTGCCTGGGGGTAGAGGACAGGGAGCAGGCTGCTGCAGGCTGGGCACAGCACCCAGGCACTCTGAGGGCTGGCCAAGTGGGTACCTGGCCGCGGGTGGACAAAACGGGCTCACATGAGCTGTGGGGCAGCTCAGGGCCACCAGAGCAAGGCCACAATCATCCTCTGGGCTGCAGCACAGCCTCTGACCAGCCCTACTGCAATGAGCCTCCAGCACCCAGGGCTGGCACCAGGTTTGTTTGGGTGCTTGCTCGAGGCTAGCAGAAACCTCATAACCCCTCCCACCTGCAGAAAAACCTCTGATGGGGTTTCAAACAATAGCCCAGGTAGACGGGCCAGGGTCCTGCCTGGAGGTGCTCCCACTTTTGTTGCAGCAACTGGATGTGAAATAAGAGCTAAGAGCCCCAAGATATGAATTTATGGGAATATCATGATTTTGTCTGCATTTGTCCAGACCCTGTGATTTAGAGGTCTGCAGATAAAAATATACAATTGCTCTTCTGACCTGCAGTCCTCTCTCGGTATGTTATTTATGGGAGTAACGGGGGCATTTAAGGTATGGGGCATTACTGCATGAGTCTGCATGTACAAGTACTTTCAGTATTCAGTAAAGGAAGTTTGGACAATATTAGGATATTTAAGAAAACCACAACAAAAATTAACAAAATACAAAGGGCAACCAGGAACACCCAGTGTCATAAAATCCTTGTGGGGACAGCGAGCGTCTGTGTGACCAGACCAGCTGGTTAACTCTTTGTCTTGTTGAGGGTTCAGCATAACCACAGCCTCCACTGGCTTCAGAGGGAAATGGAAGATTTCAGGGCCTATTTTAGGAGCGTCTGAACAAGCATGACTGGCTGCAGTAAAACCAACCCGTCTTGTGAGCAAAGGAGGTTTTCTACGTGCATAAAACACAGCATGTGTAGAGAGGGAGGGCTTCTGCCTCCCAAAGAACAGTTAATTCTCTTGCCCTGAAACCTCATCTGTCCCTTTCCCCCAAACCTCTTGCTTCTTTATCCATTTCAGAGCAGGAGAGAAGCAGACTTTCCACTTAACACCAAAAGCCTGCAGCTTGAAAAGCAACCAACCCCAGCAGAACAGCTCCCACTCAGCAACTCCCTCACCCTGACCTGCAATGCTGAGTGGTTACATACACAAAAATGTGGGTTTGGACAATAAAAGCATTTTGTGAAGCGTTCAGAAGAGCTCTAACTAGACGTGGCTACGCCAAAAACCTGTGGGAGCTTAGCAATGCTGGGTAGGGCTGTAGGTTTCCAGTAATACCTTAATGGGAACCAAAGCCTTGGTGAAAATGCAGTCATACCTATGTACAAACTTCTTACTGATACAATCTTTTTAAATTGATCCTGCCCCTCCAGCAAAAGCACTTTCATGCCAGAACTCCTTCTACAGCACGGGAGCACCGAGCAGCTTCTGCGTCCTGCAAAAACTCTCAGAAGTAGATTGGTCTATACCAATATGGGACAAAAAGCAGACTTAGCTGCTTAAGATTGTGGTGGAAAACACTAGTAAAGTGCAAATGGCTTCTTCATGGCAAAACATAAGCAAATGCGATGCAAAACAATTATTATATGGAAACAGAAACATGCATGGAAGTTTGGGGTATGCAAAACAGTAGGAACATCCTCTTTGTTCCAAACACCAACCTGTAACTCGCTGGCCAGCTCTGCCTCCCTGCCTACCACAAAACCAAGAGGCATCAAAACAAGCACATTCAGTTCAAAACTACCTTTGTGTCTCTTGAAGGATGTGACTGCAATCACCTCTTGTCTCTCCCCCTTCCCTTTTCTCTTCTTTTTCTTTTCTCCCTGACTCAGAAATACCCATGCGCAGCCTGAGGGGCGAGCAAGGTCCGCCCGGTGAGCCTGGACCGAGAGGGCCGCCGGGGCCACCGGGATTACCGGGTCATGGTGTGCCGGGAGCCAAAGGAAAACCAGGCCCGCAAGGATATCCAGGAATTGGGAAGCCGGGATTGCCGGGGATGCCAGGGAAACCAGGGGTCATGGGACCCCCAGGGCCGAGAGGGGAGATGGGGCCGAAGGGCGAGGTGGGGCCCATGGGGATACCCGGGCCACAAGGACCGCCGGGGCCTCACGGGCTTCCCGGCATAGGGAAAGCGGGTGCTCCGGGGCTGCAGGGACAGCCGGGGCCGAAGGGCGAGCCCGGGATGAAGGGGCCGCCGGGAGTCCCTGGGATCCCGGGGCCAAAAGGGGAAAAGGGCGTTGGGATCCCAGGTTTGCCAGGGCTGAAGGGTCCCCCCGGGCTGCCCGGCCCTCCCGGCCCTGTGGGGCTGCCGGGGGTCGGCAAGCCGGGCATGGTCGGCTTCCCCGGCCCGCAGGGACCCCTGGGCAAACCCGGACCCCCGGGAGAGCTGGGGCTGCAGGGGCCTCCCGGGGCCCCCGGCATCCAAGGTCCTCCCGGCCTGCCCGGCGTTGGCAAACCCGGCCAGGACGGCGTCCCCGGCCAGCCGGGCTTCCCGGGCGGCAAAGGGGAGCAAGGCCTGCCAGGCCTGCCGGGGCCCCCCGGCATCCCTGGCGTGGGGAAGCCGGGCTTCCCAGGGCCCAAAGGCGAGCGCGGCGTGGCGGGTCTGCCCGGCCCCCTGGGGCCGAAGGGGGAGAAGGGGCACGCGGGGCCGCCCGGCATGGCGGGGCCGCCGGGGGAGCCGGGCCAGCCGGGGCTGCCGGGCATCATGGGCCCGCCGGGGGCTGCCGGCTTCCCGGGACCCAAAGGAGAAGGGGGAGCCGTGGGGCCGCCAGGACCAGTCGGTCCCAAGGGCGAGCCCGGCCTGCAGGGTTTTCCGGGAAAGCCAGGGTTTCCTGGGGAAGTGGGGGCCCCCGGGCTGCGGGGGCTGCCGGGCCCCACAGGGCCCAAGGGGGAAGCTGGACAGAAAGGCTTGCCGGGGCTGCCGGGCGTCCCAGGGCTCGTGGGGCCGAAGGGTGAGCCGGGGCTCCCCGGTGCCCAGGGCCTCCAGGGCCCCTCGGGCATCCCGGGCATCGCAGGACCCAGTGGTCCCATCGGCCCCCCGGGGCTGCCGGGGGCGAAGGGGGAGCCCGGCCTGCCTGGACCCCCCGGCTTCCCTGGTGTGGGCAAACCCGGTGTTGCGGGGCTGCAGGGACCCCCGGGGAAGCCCGGGGCGCTCGGTCCCCCCGGCCAGCCAGGGCTCCAGGGGCCGCCCGGCCCCCCTGGGCCCCCAGGTCCCCCAGTCATCATCCCACCCACTCCACCGGCCGTGGGACAGTACCTGCCCGAGGTGGGGCCGGGGATAGATGGCGTCAAGCCCCCCTACGGCTATATGGGCAAGAAAGGCAAGGCCGCCGGCGCCGTCTACGAGATGCCCGCGTTCACGGCGGAGCTCCTCACCCCCTTCCCCCGGGTTGGGGTGCCTGTGAAGTTTGACAAGCTCCTCTACAACGGCCGGCAGAACTACAACCCCCAGACGGGGATCTTCACCTGCGAGATCCCCGGCGTCTACTACTTCGCTTACCACGTCCACTGTAAAGGGGCGAGCGTCTGGGTGGCGTTGTTCAAGAACAACGAGCCGCTGATGTACACCTACGACGAGTACAAGAAGGGCTTCCTGGACCAGGCTTCGGGCAGCGCTGTTGTCCAGCTGATGCACGGAGACAAGGTTTACGTTCAAATGCCGTCCGAGCAGGCGGCAGGACTCTATGCCGGGCAGTACGTTCACTCATCTTTTTCAGGATATTTATTGTATCCCATGTAAAACAAAAACCAGACACACACACACATACACACAAAATCAAAACCTTTCTTCTCTGCTTCAAACTTTTATACCATGAAAGATGCATTTTATGACCGTTTCTGACCATCTTGTACAAAAAAAAAATAAATACAAAGTTTAACATTATGCACAGCTACTTATAAAAAAAATGGTGTGGTGAACATATCTAAAGATGTGTAACAGATTCATAAACAGCTGTTTTGCACCTGAGGGGGACATATTAGTTGTACATTATATATTTCTGTGATGCCATGCTTACTTCCCAATAACTCAGTACTAGGGTTCAAATCAGTGTATGTCGCTCACTCCTGTTGCATATTTGACTGTTGCATTGATCATAGTTACGAGATGAAAACAAGTGACTTAAACCTGAGAGTAGGTCTGTCTCAAATTATATTGAAAAATTTGAGTGGCTTTTTATTTGTTTGGGGTCAGGAGGGTTGTTTTCTTGACAGCAGGTCTGCCTGACAAGCAAAGGTTCTCTTAGCAGGAGACCTTTATTTCCCTTCCCCCCATATAAAACATACCTGCAGGTGTGGTTTTTTTCCTGAACAATTTATTTATGATGGAAAAGGAGTACTGGTGGTGTAACTATTCCACGCGAGCCTTCTCCAGCAGTCATTGGACCCAGAATGCTGCCACTGACTCCAGCAGGCGCTGAGTTCACCTCCAAATGCCACAGCACTCAAAAAGCCTCCATCGGCATTTGTGCAGTTGAAGTAGATAAGGTAGATCAGAGACAAAAGCCAAGGGTTCCCCATTTGCTTTGTGCCACCCGACCGAGACATTTTGGCCAACACGTGGCACTACAGCAGGGCAGTATAAATTGGCCGGGATTTCTGTGCTCGTGCTAAGAACCTGTGTCTGTCTGGCTAGTCAGAAGAGATGCCCGTTCTGCCACTCGGTGAAAGTTAAATCAGTTTACTCTTCAATGACTAGGCAAAGCAGGAGTAGCTCCATTTGCTAATTACCTAATTTGCTGTTTGAGATCAACCGATAACTTTACCAGCAATACTGATCATGCAAATTTATCTGAGAACTTCATTTTATATAAAAGCTGATTTCCAATCCTTACTTATATGTTACCAATTGTCACGGAGAACCTGCAGGCCTCGATCTTCCTGCAGGCCTCGATCTTTTCTGTACGTGAGGAGAGCAACTTCTCTGCAAGAGCTGTTTGTTCATCAATGGTGCTAATCTCACTTCAAAAGTATTTGCTTCCAAAGGGCAGTGTACTTTGCTGTGGTTCCCTGTACAGTGCTGCACCTCACACACTGTTATGCTAGTTGAAAGAGTTAAATACTCATCACTTCTTCAATGTCTTTAGCTAATGCTACCGCTTTTGATTCAAAAATGAACTAGATTTTTCATGCGGAACTAAGATTGGATTTAACTGGCATTACCATTATTTAAATGCAGACTTTAATGCAGTCTAACATTGACTAAGGACTCCAGTGATATAATGTGGTGCTTTATCTCAGAAATTTTATGGAACGGTGGCAGGAACGGATGGACAGTTTACCAGGTATTGGTGACTTCGGTATGTTCCCAGAATATATGAGATATGTCAAAAGCAAATAATTTTGTATTTAAAATTTTTGTACTGATTTGAAAAAATATCTTATTAAATATCTTAAAAAAAAAAATCCTGTGTTCATTCAGCAGAACTGTTAGAAGGAACGTTCAACCCACTGAATTCACAGATCAGACCACAAGGGTGCTCTGAAACCACTGACAGCCTGATATGAAGAAATAAAAAAGAGATACCCTCTTCTTCAGTTCCCCTCTACAGGCAAAGCCTGCCCTAAATCACCGGGATGGGTGGGGGGAGCGCACTGTGCCAGCACTGCATTTAGTGGGAGAGCGCGGCTGGGGTCGGGGAATGCGCAGAGCGAGGGGCTCTGGCAGGCAGCCTGCGGGGAAGCCAAGAGGTCAGAGGTTGCAGAGGTGTGCTGTTAAGGGTTTGTGTTCACCTAAAAAGCCAGAGCTGGCTGCCCAGGCTGGGAGATGCACCCCACGTCCCTGGCTCTCCCTGTGACTTGAAAACAGCTTTTCCCATTCCTCCCCATTTTTTCACCTGCAGCAAAAACCTAGTGTGAGGGTGGCAATGTATTTGTCACTGATCTACATCACTATTCAACTGTGGCTCCATTGTGGGGAGTCAATTATAACCTGCAGTGTGGCGCCCCCCATCTCACCTCAAAGACGGGCATTTCCTCCGAGCTGGTGAACTCCTAAACTGTCAATACTAAAATGAATGTGTCGAGTACCGACTCGTGTCAGGTAACTGTTTGCTGCACCTCCCTGAAGCCGCTGGCTAGCTAAGCAGCTCCCCACTCTCCAGCATCTCATTTTTACTGCACAGAGAAAGATAAAACAAAACATGAGCAAAGTATCGTAATCAGTGTCTGTCTAAAGTCTTTTGTCACACGCCATCTTCTTAGTTAAACGTCTCTTATTTTAGCATTCCCCTGAAAGTCCCCAATAAGACAAGGAGGATTAAAAAAATATGAAAAATTAAAATAAGGATGATGCTGCTTTTGATCTTGCCCACAAAAATTACATCCCAGCTTTGCTTTTACTCAGCCTGGAGTGAGATCTCTGCCCACAGTACAGCTCAGCCTACCTAGGTTCAAAAATTTTCAGCTTTCTTTGCTCTACTAAGCACCAAAGTTTGTTCTGAAACTCGATACTGGATCTGACAACACTGTATGTACTTTACACAGCGTTAATAATGGGGCTGGGTACACGCGCGCATCGGCACACGCACACACAGAGCAATGACCTTGCAAAAACAAGCCTGAGGGCACCATCTTTAACGCAGTTTATTCACAGGAAAATAATCTCTCTCCATTTGTAGCATTTAAAATGTCACTTGAAATAACTGTAAGAACGTCTTTGAAATACAGCTGGCATTTTAAACGCATCTAAAACTTAAGACAAATGGCAAATAAAATAAGTATGTACCGATACCAAAAACAGACGCTGAGCTTCATATGTTCTTAAAAATCAGACTCCACTTAAAAGTTAAGGTATTTATACTACCTCCCTGGGCATTCTTAAAAAGGAAAGCGTGGCATAGGAAACAAGAGGTATCACACACTAATTATTAAACACCAAAGTTGTGATTCGGTATTATCACCACCAATACAGTCACTGGAAATGTCATTTACTATTATCTTTTAGGCACTCTTAAATCCGTATTTAGTGCAATAGTTTGTGACCTTCCTTCTTAAGTCACATCGCTGTACTTCCCTTAATTATTCCAGCAGAGGAAAAAATACTTCCCTGACAGAAAACAAAAACGCCCCCTAAAAGTCCGAGCCAGACCTTTCAGCTGATGCCTGTCATCCTGCCTCTTTTGTGCATACTTCGGTACCTTAGAGCTGGGTCTTTCTGATGGTGCAGCATTTTGAGGGGGTGTGGCAGATAAAATGCAGGAGCACCTTTGCTGTAAGATGCTGCTGCCTTGAAATTCAGCAGGCTGCTGGAGAACAGGACAGAGGAAGAAGAGATGAGATCGTCCCACCTTGCAATTCTGATTTCTCCCAACAGATAAAAAATTGGTGGGAGACACTGGGTACCTACAGAGTTACACCATTACCAGACATGGAAATAAAGCTGTCAGCACCCTGGGATCCAAAATTGGCAGCTTTGCTGCTGATGATGTGATAAAAAAATTGGGGAGATTTTAAAGGGAAGTTTCAGTGCAGAGATTTCACTTTCGGGAATGGCAAAAATGGAAAATCTTAATAGCAGCTCATGCTCAGAAAAGATCTAAGTATTTGGAGTTAGTGTTGTTGCTTTCTTCAAAAAGTCCCAAGGCAAGTGTTTGGTATTGCAAAACACCTGTGAAAATGCGTGCCTGGATAGAAGGGACACTGTGATCTCTGGGCATTGCTGAGAAACGCACTGTGGAAAGGCATTCTTGCCTGCATGAAGCCAGTGTAAAAGCGATACCTGTCCTCAAGGCAGAGGAGGGGCAATGACCATGTGAAACGGGTGATGAAGCAGGGCTGGTGTACACAGAATCCTACCACAACATCTTACGGGGCAGGGGAGAAATGAATCACTGGGGTCACTGCTTATTATTGAAGATAAAAGCTACTGGCCTGAAAGTGGTTCTTTCAAAAAAAACCCCTAGTACCCTGTGGTTTATCAACAGTATCAGCTCTTGGCTCAGTCATGAGGGAACAGGTCAGGCTCTCAATGTTACTCAGTCACCCTGGAACAGCAGCCTTGGCATATGTGGACTTGACATCCCTGCAAGAGCACAGAAGTGAGGGAAAAATATCCCTGGGATTACTGCTTAATTTCAAAAATAAGTCATTCGTACAAATGGGGAGGCTCATTAAGAAGAAATAAAAAGGAGTAGCAGCTAATAAGGATAAATGCTTGTAGACAGCATATTAAATGCATTGAAAATACCAAACATTATTGAAAAAATAACCTTAGGGAGACAAAAGCTGATGTAGTAAAAAGAATAATCATAAAGGAGTCTATCTTAAGTAAGAGAGTCTGGGGGGGACACTGCTTGCCATGAAACCTTTTTCCCCATTATTGTTGGGGGATTGTAACTATAGCAGAACACCACCCAAAAAAAGCAGAAAACCTCCTAGGAAAATTAAGAGAAGGAATCAGCTTAGATTAGTGGGAAGAATATCTCCAGAGAGGAAATAAAGTGGAGAAAATAACTGCATCCTCAGAACCACAGCTCCCTACCCACCTCCTGCCACTGGGGACAGGGGTGGAGGAGCAGAGGGAAGCAGCCTGCACCACCACAAGAAGCTGGCACTGCCAGGAGAGGGCAAATTCAACAGCTCCCCTGGGAAAAATCCCCTCAGTCAGCAGACTGCGTGAGGTTACCTGGATGCGGCTGGATCTGTGGCGGCAGCCCATGGGAGAGCTGGGGGCCCCGGCTCTAGGAGCGACCGTGGGTTTCGAGGGGCAAGAAGCAGCCCTCCACTTCTGCCTGGCTCTGCTCTCAACAGAGTCTGAGATCTGCCAAGGACTTCTACGCCAAGAGAGCTCGGGCAACACCACAGCCTTTGCAAAAAGCCTTACCTCGGCATTTTCTTCATGTGGAATTGCTATTGTCAGTAGTCTAAATCACTGCAGGGCTGGGGCTGCAGAGTCACATACAAACCTTTTTAATTAACTGAAATAATCACGAGAAATAAATGCTGGTAGAGACACAGGCAGTAGCATCGCTGCTTTCTGATGCAAAAGCCCACCTGTTTGTATTCAGATTTTTACACAAAGATCTCCTCAAAGCCCCAAAAATGTGCATGTTTAAAAAAGGGAACACAAATCACTATGAGCCCTTTTGCCACCCGCTAAAGACATTCTCATTTCCTCCATTTCTGCCACCACGGTCACCTGCTCCCATGCCCCAGGACCTCCCACGCTCCCTGCTCCTCCCCACTCTCGCCTGCCACCCTGCACGGCTGGACAAGGGGCCACCCCCTGCAGCAGCATCACCTGCAGCAGCTGGGCCCAAGGGACAGACATGCGGCTGGCAGGACACCGTGGCACAGCCTGTCCCTTTCTGGGGACACATCTGGGTCCTTCCCCACGCCCTGCCACAGATTTGTATGACATCCGGAGTTATTTCAGATATGACCAATTTGCCTGAAAAGGACCAAAGCTCAGGAGTCGTGAGATGAAAATACAAGCCTCCTCCCCTTCGGCTGTGGCTCCCCCCTCCAAATCACACTGCCCTCACTAATTCCCAAATGGCAGAGCCAAGGAGCTAAAGAGGGAGATGAGAACCACAGGAAAGGTTGGTTTGTTTTTTTTAAATACCTATTGCACTCCGCAAGAGAAATAGGAAGAAAAAAAGATGACTCTTCAGTCACTTCAATGCTTATTCCTCTACATTGCTGCAGCAAAGAAACTCTCTTCAGTACTCTTGTAATCCTCAGATTCTGAAAACATAAATACCATGCTCTTGACCTGCTAAAGGCTTGTATTCGTATTGTAATTCTTTGCACTGCTCCTAAACATACTAAAACTCTCTATATAATTTTATTTAAAGCAGCAAAGGTTTTTCTACCAACTTTAAAGACTTCTTTTTTTTTAAGTGGACTTGCTTCTTTGTGCTTTCTTTAGGTGTGACTCATCAAGATAACCACAAGATCTTCAAGCAAATCTGCCACAATTAAAAGAAAAAAAATATATATACACCCTATGAAAGAACTGGAACAGCATATTACTTGTTCTTCTTTGACAGTTGTCAAGGGCATTCCCAGGCAGATTTAACTTATTGAGCAGGCTTGTCCAAGACAAACCAATACAGGAAACAAACGTCCCATTAAACATTTAAATTAAAATTCCAAGTAAGTTTCCACTGCTAAATGATTTCATCCTAATTGTCAAGATAGAAGAGGTAAACAGAAGCCAAATGAGAATTCAGCTGAGGTACATCCTGGATATTCCCTAGCACACTCTGCTGCCAAAAATGGGAACATTCATTGCTCATATTGATGCATTTCAAAGGTGGAAACATTACAGCATCTGAGAAAGGAGATTGTGCTGGTTCAGAAAAATACACCTCAGTTCTTGGGGAGCGACCAGAAGGATACATGAGATCCTGTCCTGGAGATCTAGGAATCCAACAAGCGTTGGCTCTAAATTTAAAAACTCAGGTGTGAACATCTCCGTCCAGCTCACATTCTGTTGTGGTCTGGGGGAAGCGGCTGACACGCAGGTAATTAGGACAACTTTTCAGTCTTCATACTGCCTCTTTTCTAAGTCAAGTCACCAACTGTAAAATTTATTGGACGCACAGCAGAGTATGGTTTTCCATAAACTGGGTACAACACAAGCATTGTCAATACCAACATCTCCACATATCAAACCAAAGGATCTTCACCTTCGGCAAAGGCAGACAGCCGTTCAGAGTCAATGGCCAGGTCAGAAGCTGTGGCTTCTTTGCTGAAGATGGACGTCCCCTCCTCAGGAGTATGGCAGAGCAAAACCTGTACACTCTGCACGTTCATCCTTCTCCCAAACACAAAGTAATGATTTATAGGCATCGTTTTAAAGCCATTTTCATACTACAAGACAAACATTCAAGACTTTACATCCCCCAGTTAAACACTGGTCATCCCAGTCTCTCGACAGTGTAACTCTTTTGGAGGACAACATCAGAAACAAAAGTATTCCAGAGAAGTAATCATTTGGAAAGAGTTCTTGCTGATAAATAAGTGATGTGCATCACATTTTTATATATCCCTGATAGTTTCAGCTGAAGGTTTCATGGTTTTCCCATTATTAAATAGCTTCACAGAAATTCAGTTAACTCTTTGCAATAGTCCATTACCCTCAGGCTTAGAAGAAGCTTCTGCCTTGGTGAGGTTTCTGTGCTCTTTTTAAACAGTAAACAGTTACGCTGCACTTAAAAAATAAAAAATGTCATACAAAAAATACAAATTTTTCAGATCTTGAAAATAGTAATTGTTCTTTGTATTTTCCATTCAGCTTTCACGTCAAATTGACCACAAAGTTCTTGTCTATAAGCTTCTTCAAAAATTTCTGCTCAGCGTTGATGTTGTGGTATTCATTCTAAAGAGATGTGAGGGAATAATAAAAAAAAATAAATTCAAATTATTACCAGAAGCATCACTTTGTTGTTCCTTCCTTTTAATTACCTGTGATACTTGGAACATGCTAAAAGTAGGAAAAGCTCTGGGGAAAACACTTCTTAGCAAAGGCTGTAGCACAACCTCCCAGGAGAATAGGTGAGTGACTCTGATGCTCAAAACTAGATTAGATTTTCCATTAGGACACAAACCAAAAGGGATGATCCTTCAGCGGCAAGAAGTCGTCTCACAGAAGTCCTTCCATTACTAACTCTCCCAACTCCTCCCTGCGCTTAGAGGGAACAGCTGCATTGCCACATTTACAGCACAAGCAGTCAGAAAATGAATACTTCTCAAAGCTTAATGCAGGTTTTTGAAAAGCAAACATCAGGCACTTGTAAATCAGAGGCATCCTGCCAATCAGTTTCAACAAGCCAAAGCCAACCCATCTTCTGTGCTGTATCCACATCCTGGATACACGAGAGACCACTGAGGTTAGTGGATGACAGCACAAGGGAAGTAATCTTTCTGACAATCTTAGACACTGAATCCAGTAAATTAAAACTAATCTGATACAAATACTGCATAAAAGATTATAGATATATAGTAAAATATTTACAACTTAATGCCACGACAGAATTAATGATATGGGGTTTGTTTAGTTGTTTCGGTTTTTAAAGTTTCAAGATTTTAGGGAACTTACAGATGTCTATTCAAGTAGTGATCATCGTTACCCAAGCTTAGTATACATTGCAAAAAAGCACCTGCAGAGAGGAGCCCCAAGATGAAGGCGAGTTCAGTGTCAGAGGAAAATTATCTCAGAGCAACTGGCACCTAGGAGTCCTCAAAGAGACACGAGAGGCTCCTATGGGCACTGCCCCTATCCTTCCTCTTCAGGAAAGGGAGGAGGAGAGAAAATGGTCCCCACATGCACTGGGCATGCACATGGAAGAGGAAACTGTTCACATTAAGTTAAAGGGCTGAGATGGAGTTGCTCAGAGTACAGAGCTGAAGAAAAAGAGCAGAGACATAAAAGAAGATAGAGGCATGACCACAGCAAAGCAGGAGGGTGTAGAAGGCATCCCCACCGCCTTCAGAAGGCCAGCCTCCTGCTGCTCCCTCTGCTGGTGAGTCGAGGCTTCCCCCTCTTGGAAGGAGTTCCTTTTCTTCCTACTCCCCTCCAAGAGCTGCTTTTCTTTTCTGCTTTCAGAGTCTGAAATTCAGTTCTTTTCCTAACTGCAAGTTTGTAGGGCTTAACTCCTTCCATTTCCCTTTGCTCACCTTTCTCTTTTTTAAGAGCTTTGTCAACTATGACAAGTTGTGCGAGTAGGTGCCATGGAAAAAGAGAATGCGAACAGAAACAACGCTATTCATGTTCTGACAGTGCTGGCAAATACGCCGCTACGAACAAGAGCTGCGTGGCCTAAGGATAATGCCAGCAAAGCAAAACAGAACATACAAATGGACGTATCTCATGCAGACGCTGCAGAATATGGTATAGCACAACAGACACAAATATCATTACCCACATTTTTCAGAAACAAAAGCAGAGATTAAGAGATTCGAGCAATGTTAACCCATGAGCAGCTGAATAGGAGAAGGCAGGAGACACTGCTGGCCTGCGGTCCACACTTCTGTCTACACTGAATTGTCCTCCCCGGTTACCAGGTATATTTCTCTCAGCATAAACAATTGTTTGTTACCTGCATCATCTGAGACATTGTGTCATTGCCGTAGTAGTGCAAAGAACTGTTTCTGTCAGTGAAGTCGTACTTGAAGCCTGCCAGGTGAACTTCATGGCATATGTGAAATGCTAGTGTAATGGCAATTAGCCCCGTTGTTGGATGCTTGGGTTTCTAAAACAAAACACAAAGAGCACGCGTACATAAATAACTGGCAGCTTGACAGGAACAGCAAACCTAAGAACAAAGACAGCAGAAATCAGGCAGCCTGGCTCTTCTACAGATGTTTGGGTTTGTAGTTTGGTCCCCTTCTGTCTCATAAGGAGTAAGGTCCTGCCCGCAGGTTTTGCATGACAGGGGTGCCTGCCATGTTGGCCTTTCCTGGCATTCTCCTGTTTCTAGTGAGGGCTGAGCCTGTACCGTAGCCCTTCCCTCCACATAGGCAGCACGAAGGTCTCCCCACCCCTCTGCTCAGTAACCTACTTTCATGAAACTGGTCAGGCTTCAATACATTGGAGAGCATTTCACCCCATCAAATTAGACTGAATTAGCAGATGTGTTCAGAATTTTCTAGATGATAGAGATACAGATGAACAGAACAACATGACATGCCTCAAATCTTCATTACACCAAACTAAAAAGCATGAACACTACTGCTACATAAATTTGGCTGCATTTGAACTTTTTCAAAGCAGGGAAATTCCAGATGAGCACAGCTTTAGACCTTCCCCCACTATTTCCATTAAAAGAAAAGAAACTGTAGACAAAATTGCTTATTTCTCCCTACAGGGATATAGCTCAGAAGCAAATGCAATATAAAATATCAAAAGCAGGTCCTAAACAGGTTTTAGCTGTGCAAAATTAAGAGCACCGTACCAAAAATCAGCATTTCTTACAAGAGCTTAGAACAACTAATTATAACCATCTATCCTATGTTGTGATGAAGTACATGACTGTTTTAGCAGCAGCAGTGGCTAAAATGATATGGGTAAGAAAATGAGGCAAGGTTTGTAGAGAGAAGTGAACTCTTTTCATTAGACCAACAGATGAAGCTGAGGGGGAAAAAGTGTCCCCAGAAATGGACAAAACTTTCAGGCACTAATGGCCTTCTTAGCTAAAATAACACATTTTCTCAGAGACCAAATGAGCTACACACTTTCGGTAGCTGCAATCAAACCTCAAACTGAGCACAAAATCACGTGCTTTTTTGAACCCTTACCCAAGGCTCAGTTCGTTTGCCTCTGAAAATGGAGCAGGCAAACCTGGGCAACTGGACTACTGGACAACTCTGTGCAGGGAGAAGGCAGATGCACTTGATGATACAGAAAAAGATTTTTTGTATCATATGATAAAAGAACAAATCCCCAGGAGAAAGTTACTGACACCAGCTCTGTAAGCCTAATTTAAGTCACAAAACTGAACAATCACTTTTTATGTAGAATTTTTTGTACCTTCATACAACTCTTGGAGTACTCCAGAAATAACATCAACTTAAAATGCATGCTATTGCCCAGGGCTCCTGCCAGTTAGCAAAATAACTTTCTGCCCTGGGGGCCCAATATCATAAACTTAGTGGTGACTCTGTTGCAACGTCCATACTAAACAGGACCTCAAAATTATGGCAGCAATGCTACATGTCAGGATTAGTGCTATTTGGAAATACCAGGAATATCACAGGTTGCAACTAGCTCTGTTTACCTTTGGCTATCATAAAGTTCACCTCAAAAGAATATACTAAAAAAAGCAACACTACTTTTAAAACATATTTTCACACTAGCACCCTAGAAATATCCAGCTATCCTCAGCCTGTAATAAAATCTGTTCAGCCAGTCACATTTAATGGGAACAGGCACAGCCCTGGAACGACTCTGCAACACTTTCTGACTTCAGTGCTGCTGGGGCAGCACATCCAATTTTACAGTTGTTCTTCCCATCGCAGCTGCTAACAAAGAAACAGAAATGCTTGCTGGACTACGCGCAAATGTGCGCACAGGGAACATGAGGTTGGCTTAATGGAAGAGGCAGAGACAGCAGGGGAAGCAACAGTGGTCTTCGGCATCTCCTGCAGGCAGAGGGGGCTGAAGCACAGGACAGCAAAGGCAGCACCAGCCCTCCTCAGGGACACAATACAGGACGGTGAGGGGGGTCCAAAGTGGGTCCTGCAAAAGGCCATCCTGAGGCATGACCTGCAGCTTAACCAAGCTATGCCAGAGCGACTGCAGACGTGCAGGCTCCCAGCCTCTGAGATAGGAGGAAAAGTGAGGAAAAGCACACCTGAGCTTGACCGTTGCTGCCACCTGGGATGAGGGGCTGCAAAACCCCTGGGACGGAGCAAGTGGGATGTGGAGGTGGCGGAAAGGGGCTCCAAGCAGCGACGCACTCTGCCCCAGCTCTGGGCAGGGGAGCTCAGTGAGCAGGAGAGGAGCAGAGGGCATGCACGTTACCCAAAGCGACTGAGGGGCCTGTGCCTCCGTACCAGCTCCAGGACACCGCGCACATCTCTCTGGCTCACTGATGGCGCTGATCTTACTTTTACTCCCACTGAGAGGGGAGCACAGGAAGAGACAGGACAGATTTCTGGAGCCATGGAGGCCGCAGATGTTCTGTGGCTCTTCAGGAGATAGATAGGCCCGACTACTATGCTGCTTTCTTCTCACCCTTGGCTGAAGAGCTGAAATGCCACGGAGTCCCAGCAAACACACAGCCAAACTGGGTATTCCAGTTTGAGAGTTAATGAGAGTTAATAGTAAGCTCAAAAAAAGAAAGACATTTAAAAAAGAGAAAAGAAAAAACAAAAATCATAAAACCTCCCAACAGCAAAAAACCCCTCAACTTCCTCAAATATTAGAAAGATTGAACCAGAAAAAAAGTTGTGGTAGGTACTCCACAGTGACAGCCTGTCAAAAAGTTTCCACACACATCAGTTGGCTGAGCCCAACGAAGCAGCTCTGTGCAACGATGTGACCCCAGGGAACCGTATTTGTGCAAAACAGCATGTGGTCAGCCCTGACTGCGCAAGGGAGGTCTCCAGCTTGAAGCCTTACCTTCCATCAGAAACATTCTTCAGTCATAAACTGACAGTTAAAATGTATTTTTATCTCCAAATTGTCAGTTATCTCACTACAATGCTTGGCATCAAAATCAGTAAGCACAAGAATGCTGCTAGACATATGTCATTAGCATGGGGTTGGAATATCCTGTATGCTCCCCAGCCCCTACCCACCCCCAGCAGTGTGAAATTGCAGCAGTGTTAGAATTACTAGGTTGTTGGGTTTTGGGGGGGGTTTGTTTGTTTGGTGTGGGGTTTTTTATTGTTGTTTTTTGTTTGGTTGGTTGGTTGGTGTGGGGGGGTGATTTTTTTCCTTTTTTTTCCTTTTTTTTTTGTTTAAGAAAAACTATAATAAACACCCTACATTTAATAATTCAAGACTCCTTAATATTTCTAGAGCCTCTCTGGATCTGCCACGTTCCAATGCCTGTCTGTCTTTCCCAATTTTGTAAAAGGCATTACATCTGTCTGCAAAAGCGGTCTCGTTTAATACTAGTTATAGAATCCATTAAGATATTTTTTACATACAACGCTACCCACTCTCTTTCTGGATTCCATTTCCCCACCTTTTTTGAGGACCATCTAAATGCAAACTAATGCAACATGAACCTAAAAGATGTTCTAACATAGTCCCCTATAATAAAGAGATAATTACCTCCAAGTACACATTTGGTTGCACAGAACTAAAGGCACAGAAGAAAAAAGCCTACCTCCTTTCTGGGAAACCTTGTTGGGAAATGAAGCCATTCATAAGCCGTTTTTCTGGTGATGCTGGGATCAAGAATCCTGATTTGACTAGATTTGTATATCATGTTCAGAGCCGGTTTCTTCCAAAAGCCTTTAGCACTCTGGAACAGGCAAGAAAATATACATGTTAATGGCTATAAACAGTTCATTTGGGTTTTGTAGCAACTCTAACCAGAGTAAAATCCAAAGGCAGGAGGCTGAGGAAGAGGAAGAGGAGTGTTGAACTTCCCGAAGTTCAACAAAAACAAGTGCCAAATCGTGCTTCTGCAATAGGATAACCCACTGCAGCAGCCGATGCTGGGGCCGGCTGGCTGGAAACCAGCTTTGCAGAAAGGTCCCTGATGGACAACGCACACCAGCAGCATGCCTTGGAGGCAGTAAATGCTCATTGTGTGCTTGGCCACATTAATAAAAGCATAGAGAACACACAGAGAGAAGTTATCATCCTCAAGTACTTTATACTGTGCCTTTCTGCAGTCTCACAAATGCTGTTTTGGGCTCCTCCCTGTGCAAGACAGAGTGTCAAACTGGGGCAAGCTCAGCAGAAGGCCTCTAAAATGGCCAAAGGGCCGGAGCAGAGAGCAAACAAGAAGGGCCTGAGGAGGCTGGGTTTGCCCAGCCCATCTTCAGCTATCTGGTAGGGGTTTACAAAAAGAGACAGGATCAGACTCTTCTCAGAGGCACATAGTGAAAGGATGAGGAAAAACTCTTTCCTGTGAGGGTGGTGCAGTACTGAAACAAGAGACTGTAGAAACATCCCTGGAAATACTCAAAACTTACCTGGATGATGCCCTGAGAACCTGGTATGGCTTTGAACTTGGCCCTGCTCGCTTTCAACAGGGTTTTGGACTAAAGACCTCCAGAGGGAGGGCCCTTCTGACATTATTCTGCGATTTCACCAAGTGTGCAGAATAAATTATTCTGGGAAATGGCTGGAGCATGCACATCAGAATATGAAACAGTGCTAAGAAGAGGATAAAAAGGCATTTCCAAGACAAAAACTGCTTTGGGGTGAGGAACTGATCAAATATGTCAGTGAGAAAGAGGACAGAAGCATCTATGGGAAAGGGATATTGAGCAGACTGACTGGGAGATCCAGTGCTCCCCCCAGCTAGGAGGACTAACGTTAAAAGCAAAACAGGTATTTCACATGAGAGGTGTGCAGCAAGCTGAGCCAAAGTGTATTAATAATTAAACTCACTATTTTCTGACCACTTAGTATCTCCCAAAGCCACTTCAAGTCACGCGGTTTGAAAACGATGAGAACAACAGTCGTATTAGGGTCATAGTGGATCGGATCTGAGAAGATGGATTCTGGGTAAGAAAGGCGGAAAGTCGTCCTCCTCCCAACATCCTCTTCATACCCTACAACAGGGCCATTATTCATTCTGCAGAGGACAGAGACACAGAGATGGCAATGACTACCCCACCCATGTCCTGACCGTGCGGTGGCTGGCACACGCAGCAGTCTGTGGGACTGACAGCGCGTCCAGGTACAGGAGGGTTTAGTGGCCCAGCATTTACTTATCACATTACATGGAAGATGAGCAATTATCAGGTGCACTCACCCTCTAACTCAGAGGGATCAAGCACATTTGGGAACTTGGCCAAGGTGGTTTAGAATACAATCACACAATTGCTTATCCTATGTCACTCGAGCAGAAGGCCTTCTGATTTGGCTCAAACACAGAAACTGGAGAAGACCAAAGAGAATATCTGGCTTGGAGAATGACCCATTGCTCCATTCATGCTACTAGATGATCCGAGTCATACAGGAGGCAATTCAAGAATGTTGTAACACTCTTCACTGTCTACAGCATACAGGAAGAGGAATTACGACTGTGTACCTGATGCTGATATAGCTTTAGGTTTGCTTTTTTGGTTTGTTGTTTGTTTTTTTTTTGGATGTTGGGTTTGGGGTTTTTTTGTTCGTTTGTTTTTCTTTTTTTTTAAATATTACTTGCACAGCTTCCACTGCTTTGGGATATAACATTAATAAGCAGCAAGAAGGTGGGTCAGGTCTCACTGCTCTGAGGTGTTAGAGGCACTGTGTTTAAGTTTCTGGCTTGCAGTTTTTGCTTGGTGGCCGTGTTGAATATTCTTTGGAGAATTCAGGCAGTCTCTGTATGCTTCATTCCTGCCAGTGTGACTGACTGCTCAGAATAGGAGGCACATTGCTTAGGACCAAATGTTTGCAAAACAAGGTATGCAGAAAAGGGAACAGTTCAAAGTTTTAACAGAAGTCATCATCAAATACAGAATGCAAACACCAACTCTTTGTTCATTCACAGTAAACAAACGTGTATTGTATTTCTGAAACAGTTTTGAATTTTGAGCTGTTTTTAAATGTGTGACACCAGTCTACACAAAGATTTCCACTTTAAGAAGAGCAGATAGATCTACAAGGAGCCCAAAGACTTGAAATAGCTTAAAAATAAACCATGGAGCTTCCTTGCCTCATTATACTAGAGTGAAAATAAGTGCAAGGTGTTTTTTTTCCATAAAGCACAGAGTTGTCAGGCAAGTAAAGTTTCCTAAGAACGGGGATATTATCTGGATCACTCTCTCTAGTTTTAAGTTTGTAAGAGGAGCTACCACTGAAGAATTGCACGTATTCATTTTCACCTTATCAGTATATTTTCAAAGGCATGTCAATCTCCAGGCCTTGTATACAAAACTCTTTAGGGTAGCGCTTGAAGACTGAAACACTATTACTAAATCTGATGGCAAAGTAACAAAAATAAGATTTTGTTCAATGTTCAACACAATGTTGAAGCAGACAAACTGGCAGCTCAGAGGTTTTAGTGAAAGAGGGTTCAGGCACACTATCTGACAGGCTATCTACAGGCGGAAGGGCTGTTTAGTCAGTTACCATCTCAGTTCCTGCAAAGGAGAAACAGATTTATCTTTTTCTTAATGTGCAGAAAATTCTGTTATAATTAGCCCAATAGTCCATTTTCAGTTTGCTTGGCATTTGAGCTCCGTGGTCCCCAGCCCTTGCCAGCTCCTCTCTGAGCACTTCCCCAGTTTCCTAGTCCAGACGCCTCCGCTTCAGACCCCAGTATCCTCTGGTGGGTCAAGGCATCTGATAAACTTCCAGTACGAACTAACATGCTTGAGAAAAAGGAGCAGACATCAACATCCTCCTCCAGTTGACAGATGCCTAGAGATGGACTTCCCAGCATAAATGCTACGTCTAATCCACTCCGAGCAATGCACATGCCAGCACAGGGGCAAGACAGGTGTGGTGTGGAAGGTAAAAGGCAGGGCTGCCCAGAATGCTGGCTCACAGCAAGGGGCACATGCAGGGCTCTGGGCTGCAACATGCTTGGACCCATCCCTGATGGCAGCATCTTCACGTGTGTATCTGTACATGAGGCAGACTGACCACCTAGTGATCCCTCCTCCCCTGTATCAATCAGTCTGCGTAATAAAGCACTGATCCATTTTCTCCTAAAATTTTTTAAATGATGGCTGTGAAAAAATAAGTAAAACAGGAAGTTTTATGCATTTTCATTTGTATATTAACTGAAATCCAAAGCTACCAACTGACAGCAAAAGTTTGTTAATTCTTTGCATGTACACAAAATGAAAAGGAGATACCATTTACCTTATTATCACATCATACGAGTCAATTTTCTCCCCTAATGTCTTATTTCGAAGTACTCCTCCATTACCGACCACAACACACCGTCGACAGGCAATGCTGTGGAACAAACAGAACTTTTAATATGCACCACTGCCTTTGCTTCATATTGTTATTAATGATATATTTGCATTTAGCTGGCTTATTTACTAACAGAGGTCCTGTACCTTTTACTCTCCTTGGTCCCTACAGAGCAGTCTCAAACCTGTATCACACGCTAAGGCTGCTTTCAAAAAAATGGAGCTGCATTATTTCAGGGACTGCCGAAGTCTGGAAATGGCTTCTCTTATGTAAAACTGGTTTTATATATGTCCTTTTTCTAGTGGCTTGCTGTTTTAAGGTCATCTAACCAGTTGGTGCCATTAGATAAACTATCTCCCACAATACTTCAAACTTGTCCCAGCCTGGGGGGATACCAACAAGGACAGAGTACGTCTGGAAAAGCTAACTCAAATTAAGGTACAACTCCACAACCCTAGAGATCTCCAGCATAAGCTAAAGCAGCAAGTTTTATGTTCACAATTTACCCTACAGGCCTCTGAACTGTACATGTGAAAAACCTTAGCCCAATGACACGTGATGGCTCTTCAAATGAATATAATCAAAAAATGTTCATTTTTCTCCTTCTACTTAGAAAGTACGGTCTAAACACGTTTAAACACATGCTGAGGTGCATGCTATCGTGACATAACAAGAGGGATACCCTGGATTAAAAGCTGCATTCTCATATGACTAGATTCAAATTAGACAGCATTACTAAGTATATAAACCACTGTGAGCTACAAATTAGATCTTATACTACGTGCAATCAAAATAGTAATTCCCTTCGAATTTAGAATGTATTCAGAGTTAAAAAGCACCCAAAAAATGTATTATGCAATTGCTAAACTTATGAAAGTAAATTCTAATGGTAAGATTTTCCAAGTTATCCCAGGTTTTCTAAATGTATCTTTTGCTCTCTACTGTCTTATTAGCATGCTAGTAAAACGTGTGCTTTTCTAAAAAATAATTTAAAGAAAACAAGCACACAGACAGGCTTGCTGGCTTCTTACTCAAGAAGTTTTGCTTCTTTAGGTAAGGTTTACATCCAATGTAGAAGACTGCAAACTCCTCCTTACAGAACAAGCACATCATTTTTGTTCTGAAAATGCTTCTTTATTTAGAGCAAAACAACTTAGCTGCAGCAGGAACAATGGCAAAATAAAAATATTGGTATTTTCTTCAGACACAAACAGGCTCACAGTTTACTGAGGATGAGCCACCTCCCAACCTTCCACTCCCACGGTTCTTCAGATAAGAAGCAGCCTCTGTGCCATTTCTTACTGTAGCGGACCCCAGGACTGTGTCCCAAAGAACACTATATTGTATTATATGCCCAGTGTGGCACTTTATGCAGACTAATTAACATCCTTCTCCTCAGATAGTCCAACCTGTTTTTTCAGCTGAGGAGAATATTATTCAACCAAGCCTGTTCCAGCCAAGACTGACTGACACCTCAACGTACAAAGCAGTTCCCTATATTTCCTACAGAATTGTTAAAGCAGTTATGCTGTACTGCATGTGAGCTAGGGAGAACAAACTGGGCCTCAAAGCAATGCTGAAAACCTGAGGCTTACAGAAAAAGTGAAATGAAAATAAATGCCAACTGTAAAAAGCACCGTATTGCAAAAGAAATGCTGGGATGGTACCTTCTCACCTGCTGCTCTAGGGCCACATCTGCAGAGGGAGTTGCCTTTAAAAATTTACATACATATATATATATATATATATATATATAAAAATAGTGCTGCTAAATGCAGCTCTTAGGGTGGGGTGACATAGAAAAAGCAGTGTTTCCTGAGCAGCTTAGTAGAAGCCAAGCATTCATAAAAACGTTTCCAGCTAATGCCACAAGTCCATATGACTCGGTACCTCAGAAATCAGAGGGGTGAAAACACGTTACACCATCCTGTCCTCGGTACGCTCATTCCCTCTACACGCACAAAATCCTCCTCTCTCTACTCCAGGACTGCTTAAGCCCATTCGTTTTCAAATTCCTTTTTCAATCTAGTTTTAAGACATCCTGAGAAAGCAGGCTGATGAACATATGCCTCTTGCAAAGTTCATGGTGTGAAGAAAGGAGAAATTACCCTTTTCCTGAATTACACTTTGTTACTTGCAGATGTATCACAGAGCTCAAAGGAAGGTCCTGGGCTACAGAGAAGCAACAGCAAGGAGAGACAGGAAGGAAAAAGGAAAAGTGGACAAAAAAATGTGATCAGTAAGGGATGAAGGTGGAATGAGGGAGCGGGGGGAAAAGCACAGAATTAGCATACAGTTGCATCACGTTTTCCTGTCATTTACAGCCTACTTCTGTAAATCATTGAAAGGTTCAATCATCTCAAACCTCTGAATTCAATGTCACCAAAAGTTATGTGGCCACAGCTGAGTAACTGACGTACAAACCTCATCACCACAATGCAAATCCTGAACTGCTACTCATACTCCAACTCCTAGTGGTACCTCCTGGCTAGAGCATCCATCCCCGATGCTTGGTGGACACCCTGGTTTGGGAGTGACTGACAGACTATGCATCATCTTCAGGTCTCAATAAAAAGCCAGAAAAATTGCTCCTAATCTTGCTGAATATTTTCTTTTATACTCTCTGACTGCTTGGTGTGAATTCACAAAAACGATGTCAACTCCATTATAAGTGATTTATATTATTCTGACCATGATAAGCAGCCAAGAAGTTACTTTGAGGAGGCACTGCTTGTTCTGCCCCTTGTGGATGAACTTCGATTCCTTATCACATACCTGCCAGTTTTTGGCAGAGGCCATGATTTAAGAAGCTTCTTCGCTATGTCAATCCCTAGCTATGGAAATAATGCCTTCCACTGGTATAAAACTGAAGAGCTCTTTGGTTTCTCCTCTCTGCACTACGCAGTTGTGATGTAGCAGGACACACTCAGGGCAAAAATCAAACATGACTTTAGAGATCAGCAACTGAGATTCATGCCGCTACAGCAGCTGGGTAGGTGCTTCAAAGTCAAATCTAAACTCTCCTCCCTCTTACTGACGGATGCAGACCAGATACTGTTCATGGCTGACTAATACTACCTGGACAGAAAACTAAGTGAAATCTGAAGTTTGATTAATCTTTCAAACTCCAGTGCCCTTAATAACATGCACACTCAAAGTTATCAGCTGCCTCCCAATAGCCCATAAAGCATCTGACATTGGTATGTGAACTTTTGAAATGGATGAAGTCAACAAGCAGATCAAATACTCCTGATGAATTGTACGTGCATACGGTTATAAATACAGTCAGATTAAAAAGACCAGCTTTTAATCTCTGTCAAGCTCAGGAAGTCAAAGTGGGCCAACTCAGACAGGAAGTGTGGCGCAAATGTGCTATTTCTGAACTGTCTCCTCCCCTTAGCTCCCCCCTAGTATTCAAGCATCTCCAGTTACGATCATAGGTCTGCATCCACAGTAGTACAGATTCCACTGACATCGATAATCAGGGAGGGAAATGGTTTATGCTAGAGTAAGAAAGCAGAACATAATATCATAGGGAACCGACACATGAAATGGAGATAAAGAATATGTGGCAAGGCTGGACTGTATTCAAAGATATTTAAGTTAAATAAACTGATCTGTACTTACTGTAGATGACAGAAATCAACACATTGATTTCCATCAGACTGTTACTCCCAGATATTTTACCAACCCCGCTTCTTAAAGTTTCCTTTTTCATAATGTTTTCACATTAAAAAAAACCCTAACACTTACCCCAGAGGGTGAGTGACACCCACCCTTTCTCCAAGTCAATAAACTGGCAAGAAGATAAATAAATTCAGGTGTCCTTAAACAACATTGGTGTGCTACAAGTAAAATATAACACACTCAGATGTCTGCAAGTCCAGCTTACAACCACCAGCACAATATTGATGAAAGTCAAAATATTAAGACATCAGCTATAGCAATGGATTGAGTGACGAAGGGATTGCACTTAAGTGTTAGAGATCTGCTTAGAGTATAAATGGATCCTGATACAAATCGCATGGTAACTGATCTCCAACATTTAAATGCAATCCCTTTAGTCACTCAAACCATTGCCCTATTCATGCAGTGTACAAGAGCCTCTTAATCTCAGGGCCAGGCATTAGTTTACATATTTTGTGTATGTGGTGCAATGCTAAAAGAAACATTTTTCCTAGTCTATAAAAGAAAAATATTGTTAAATGGAAATGTAGCCTTTAAAGGTCAAAAGGCTTGCATCCTCCACATTCCACTGAAATACTGTTTCTCTGGAAAAGGAAAAAGAAGACCTCAACTTCAGCTCCTTTAACACAAACCCCCGTAGTCAGTTGAGGAATGCAGTTTATTTCCTTTGAGGTTATTCGGTAAAAGGAAGATGCAGAGGTCACATTTTGTTGACTCAGAATTCTGTAAATGCATTTGTAAAAATTTACCGCTGTAGAGCTTAGAGTCCTGAGAGCGCCCAGTGGGTAATTTTGAGGAAATGGGTAGAATGGGTGTTCAGAGGTTACTCTGTGCATATACCCCTAGGCTGGAAAACCTTCTCCTACGGGCTGTTCCACTGAAGTCAGTGACACTGTTCCACGGTTTTGGAGAACTAGACCTTTACACAGTGAGAATACACCTATGTTCTATGTTTGGAAAATGGCACTGTTCAGGGAAAAAAAAGTCCTTCATAGCTCGCTATGTACACAGTTTTACCTAAGTCACACACAAATACAGCTATATGAGCACCATAGATTTGGTGCTCACATAGCCTAATATTTGTTAGAATACTTTATAGCAGGTTCCCCCACTCTGCCCCAAGAAAAGTTTATAGGGAAATTGGGTTTGCATTCTGCCGAGAAGGCTGAATTAGGCAGCAGCACTACAGAGCTGCCTTATAATTTTGTATTACCGGAAAATGTTGTTAGGATTCATTCCTAGAGTGTTTCACATTTAAAAGTCACTGTATCTCAGTTAAATGTATATATAAAATCTCTTCCTTACTACAGTGATTCATGCCCTAACAGTGCTACACACAAAACCTCATGGATCTAGAAAGAATATATTGTATTAAGTCATCATACATTTGATTTGTTTATATGACTGCCTATTAAATAGTCATAGTTCTCATTCTGCTTCTCATTCTCATACTGAAGTATGCTTCATTTTAATAAAAGTAATATACTTCCCAGAACCTCTAAACATATCTATATCTCAGAGAACATACATTAAAGGACAAATGCCAGTTACCTTACTTTTGATCTATAGGACAGACACCTGCATTTAAAAGGTACTATGCTGTACTGCAAGCATCTCTACTCTGCAGCCAAGATGATTATAGTGCTGAACTTGTAATTTCAGGAAATTTCTAATACAACATTTGGCATTCTCCTTCAAACTCCAGATAGAAGACTAGACTTTGTCAGCCAATTCTGTATAAATTTCCCCAGTTATGACATTCCTGATAGAAAACACGGTGTGTGTCCCCCTTTTTTTCCCCCCCCGTCCTTTACCTAAGGGTAAACCTGAACATCCTAGAAATAAATACTAAACACAGGGAAAGGAAGGAGTACAGTAGGTGAAGAAAAGGAAAACTGGGTATTAAAACCAAGATAATTCTCAGGCTTGAACACCAATTATTTTGTTCATATTCCACCCAAGTTTAATAAAAATGTGATCCTGGCATTTGACTTGGAGCAACAATCTTCTGTTTGATCTCCTTGATTAAAAAACAAACCAAGTACAGCCAACCTCAGCATTATTTGCATGCAACTCTATTAAGAAGTCTGCATATTAACATGTTATATGGCAGGCTGTCAGCCCATTTGCTAGACTCCAAATCTAATAAGTCATTTGCATCACTTGGTAAACACAGGACTTTAGTATACTTGCCAACCTTACTACACTACCTCCAAAAAAAACCCCAAAACCAAGCAAAAAACCCAAAACAAAACAAAACCCAACAACAACAAGACACAGACACAGGAAGCCTCTCCAAAACCAAACAAAAATTCCCGGCAGAAGGGGCTTCTAACCAAGAGATTTAAACAGGGCAATCTAACGCATGGNCAATAACTTCAGAAGAGGAGGTCACGTTCAATTTTTAAGGGGTGGTTTCACTTTCTTCCAGTATAAAAAGATACTACAGGAAGATGGGACTGCATTCAGCTAGCAAATTCCTAAGGCACTTAGAAATCTGTACTTTTAAGCTCCCTCACAGAAAAGTTATTCTTAAGTGCTGGTGCTACATATGTTTAAAACCAAACTTAACTTAAATCTTGGAATCTGTTACTTATTGCTTGGACACTGTCAGTCAGATCTGCAGCTTGGCTAAATTCAGCAATTTCAGGGTAACCCCACTGACATTTCTTTTCAGATAAATATTAAATATGCAATGAACAGAAACAGTAGCAAACAATCTCACCTGTCATTTTCATTGGAAAGTCCACAGTTCTGCAGTCTTGAAAGGGCTAAACGAAAAAATTGCTCTAGAAAGCAAACAGAAAGATCAATGAAAATGTTCAGTGCTTTCCAATATAAAATTAAGCATGCCACCCTGACTACAGCGTTTGCAAACACAGTAGTTTCTATGCACTGTGCATAAAAAACTCAGAATAACAACACTTGTAATTTTGGGCCACAGGTTGATCAATGATGCCAAAGAAACTCAGGTTTATCAGAGCTCCTCTCTGGGAAGCTTTTCCTGCCCCAACACTCCCCTGTTGGAAAACAGCATGGGATTTGTATTAAAAAAAAAATAATAATCTTAGTTACAGTAAATAAGCATCAGAAGAGTTTCCAAGGCCTGCATCCTAACTGACTTTGTTTTTTCTTCTATCCACCTTCAGCTGAAACAGAAGCTGCCTTGACCCAAGAGGAGGGGCCGCACAGCCAGGGGCAGTAACTTCATTACACATCTCGGGAGAAGACATCAAACCAGCATCTGCTCACTGGTAAAGCTGGGCAGAAGCACCGTCCCAGCCCTCCCGGCCGTCCCTGCCTCGGTGGGCAGGCACCTGCTGGACACTCGGCGTGCCTCTAACTGAGAGGGGGCCTCAGCTCATTCCCAAACGTACTTTTCCTCACCACAACCCCAGAGGTGCGGGAAAACGCACCATCCTTGTTACACTGATGGAGGGCAAATTGAGCGTCTAAAGCCCAGATCTGCGGGGTTAGGAAGGTGCGCTGTTCAGTGTTAAAAACTGTGAGACTTGAGGCTTTACAACCCGTTCCAAAAGGGTGACTAAGACCCTTAGGGTCTCTGGCCCTGTTTACTCTGCCCTGACCGACGTGGGCAGCAGCCATGAGCAGGCTAACACTTTCCATGGGTGTTTCCCAGCCATGCAACGGCGGGAATGCCCCCTGGAGCCCCAGTGACACCTTCCCTGGTGGGAGAAGCTAGCCCAGTAAAAGGAAAATTTTGCTGATGTAACTGCCCCAACCCGGGGACTTCTGCCTCAGGACGACTCCGGATCTCGATAAGCTTACATGTGTTGATCAAACCCCACCACGCTGACCCAGCTAATATTTCACCTAGCAAAGCACTAGCTCAATATCTTTAGCAGTCCAGCCCACATACAAACGAAAGGAAGCTGAATAAGCTCCACTCTTCCTCACTCGCACCTTTCCAGAGCTTCTCTGCTAAGAGGGGCAACCCCAACACGATGTTTTATTTGTTAAAAACAGGAAGGTGCCAGGTCAGAGGGACTAAATGAAACCATTAAGTCTCTGCTAGATACCCCCAAAAGGATTGGCATCGGTGAACTGGAAAAGACCATGGCCAGAGATTCAGGTGGCTTTACATGCCATTTAGGTATTTCTGTTTAAAAACAAGGTACATGGGGAACACAAACCTGCTCTCTTTATTCCATAAGGTAGTTCAAACTTATCACTCCCGTGGAACTCTGCCACTCTGATAAAATCATTAGCGCACAGGAACGGGTATATTTTGTCAACACTAATGAAGGGAAAAAGTAAAAACTTTCAAAAATCCACATGATGTATTTGAATAAGCCAATAATTCATGCAATTGCTTTTAAAAAAAGCTTTCTTTATGCTACTTCAAGTATTATCAATTTTTAAAAGAAGAAAACTCGAACACAGGGAAAAAAAATCAGGTGACAGAAAAGGGGAAGATTTTATAATGGAAAATATAGGTAGAGAGTGAGATAAAATTATTTCTCTGCTACTATAAGTTATATAGAGTCATTAAAATCACATGACTGAAAGCTTACACCGTGAGACAGCATATTTAAGAGAATACATAACCCAGGAAGACAATTAATAACTTCAGGTTTGATAAGCACATAACAGAGGCAGCAAGGAAAATTAAGAGTTATTATTATATATGGCAATTTAATAAATAAGAATAGGATTTGAAACAAGGTGTTTTCACTTGAAAATACCACCTCCTGAAGACATCAGCTTACTTGAGATGCGCTCCCATTCCAAACAAGTAGCACTTTATGGCTGTGTTGACATTAGTAAGTAGTTTGGGGCAACAGGATTGTATCCATACAGCAAAAAAGTATGGAGTTCTCATGTCCACGTTACACACACCTTGGGTTTTTGGTTTGTTTTGGGGTTTTTTTGTTTGTTTTTGTTTTGTACTCTGGACTAACTCTAGTAGGGTGCCACTGATTGAACACCCCTTAGCAGCTGCAGCACATTGGGCGTGCTCCGGCAGTGCATCTTCTGGCTTAGCCAGAAGTTGGATGTCTGAAAGGAGCCCAGGGCACACACGCCAGGGCCACCCTGCGATGAGAAGCATGGCACGTGGGGATCACAAGGAGGTTTGCCTCTAAAGCGCATTCCTCCTGCAAACTAGCACATGATGGCATCATACCTTGTAAGCGTCAAAACAGAAAGAATGGGTCACTTTTTTCTTCAAAAGACAGTAACCACAGACAAGGGTTATCTCATAGCAGGGAAGGGACTCTTATTACCACATCTGCCAAGTCAAGACAAATGAATGAACAGTAGACTCAATCCTGTGACATGCTACCATGCCCTTGGCTTCACCGTGGAGTTAAGTGGACACGCACTCACTGAACTGGTTGACTTTGTAGCAATCCTACATACTAGGTCTTATATTAAAATGTTAACACAGAAGTATACAGTCACAGAGAAAAAACCTAGTGTTGACCATAAATACCCACAGCCAGCACATGACTTGTTTCTCAATTAAGAATATTAATAGCTGCTAAAAAACCCTCCCTCTCAGTTTCACAAATCAAGTATCTCACTCTTTAAAGCTCTACATATTCAGAAGATACAGTAAAAAGGAAAAGACCAAACAAAACAAAAAAGCAACAAAACACCATAGCCCACATACCAAGAACTGGGCCAGAGGTTAACTAAGCAAGACCAGCTAACTTTGAGACATCATGTACTAAATACCCATATTAAATTTAATAACTTGCCTTGCTGTTCAGAAGCAGCTGGTAAGCTTAGACATAAATCATTTACCTACTGCAAAAAAGATTCTTAATTCTAGCTCTTCCAGCTCTGGTTCCTCTCCAATAAATAATTCTGCCAGCTTAGAAATCCTTTCAACCTCCCTAGGCTATTACCAAAGTGCTCAGACCAGATCTTCAGCTCTTGCAGACTATCCCTGTAAAGAAGCTGTGGAAATGTGCAAGAGACTCTGTTCTAGCTCTGCACCTACCTTCTCACTGTGCATCTCTGAGTCCATTCCTGCCCCCTTGCTCAGCACCAGAGCTATCCTACTGTGCCTGACACAAAGACAGCTTGGGCACACTCCATGGGCGAGGGACCTAGGACCACCCCTCTGGACCAGGTAGCTAACCAAAACTCAGACTACAGGACTGCTTTGGGGAGGACAAACTTGAGATCCTTCTGCGTTCTTTAAAATAATAATAGCACTGAATTAAAGCCATGCTTTCTTGTACACAAAGAGGACCAAAAAAACAGAAGCAATGATGTCTTTGCTCAGAGCTTTAAGACTCCTTTAGCTAGGACTTGGTCTAAACATCTTCCCAAGCTTTCTCAGGGCCATACTCAATGTTTGCTCACATAAAACACAAGGCCAAAAATATAGCCCGTCTGCTGCTGGTCCTGTAGTACTTCCTTGATCTCTCATTTAAGACTTGTGCTTCTAGTAACAAAAACTCCCAGTATTTCCTCACAAACATCTTGGATGCACTTTTGTGACCAGACACCTCCTTTGGTTTGGGTTGAGGCTCTTCCTTTTTTATATCTGATTGCTTCTTTACAAAGGAAGCTATGAGTACCTTAGTGGAGGACACCTGTAGCAGGTGCACCCGCCCTGATAAAAAACAGGGCTTTCTGAGTGTTGAAACAAAGCGGCCGCTGATTCTTTTTGCGCCCTTACTGCCTTGATGCGGCTGTTGGCACATTACCAGTCGCCGGTAGACGGAGGCCTGGGCCAACAGGAACTGACATGGCCATCTATGACCACGGGTCAGATTTGACTAGGGTATAAATGGGGTCCCGCCAGAGGCCAAATTGAGTCAGTCTTCCTCGGAGCAGCAGGTCTGCAGTCAGGACCCTTCCCTGGGGTCGGGACGCCACCCAGGGTAACTCCTCAAGGTTGAGAGCCCTGGTCTTATTAGGTTAAGTGATTACGCATCTTGAGTCATCGTTCTAAAGCTTAGGAATTCTTAAGTCGGCTGTGTAGTATTAATTCCCATTGGCACCCTGAACCTGCGGTTTACTAATGTTCACTGGAGTACCAAAACACTTTTGATTAGGATAAATATTATTTTGGGTTACATCACCTGCCTAATTTGACTGTGCACCTCTGTGACAATACCTACACACAATTCAACAATACTATCAGAGGAACAAAACCATGAATAATCCCAAATTTCATTAAAATTAAAATTCATTTGAAGGGGAAGAATCTTATATCATTAAAGACTGGATGAATTTTTGTACAATTCATACTCCTCTTTCCAAATAAAATGAAGACATTTTCAAAACTTACCCAGTCCCTGGCTGTTACAGAAATACTTAGCTACCAGAAATTTGTAATCTTTTAAGTCTAGGTTCTTAATAGCAGAATGACTGAGTTTCAGTCTTGGACATGAAGGCTTCTTTTCCAGGAAAAATATAGGGGAAAAGAAAATTAAGGCTTGTATTTCAATCATTAAAAATATTTTCACTGTTACTAGCTACAATATCTGAACAGGAAGTATTTATTTATTCAGTACATACACCAGCATGTTGAGCTAGCTGTGTGGTATTGCTCAGACGCTAATCAGTGACAAGCTAAACAATGTGTGTTGCCACAACCAGGAAAAGCACCAATGAACCCAAGCCCAAAAGCTGTACTTCCAGAGGTGAAACAAAATGTGACATTTCCCAGAATATGTAAATAGCCCATTTCTACCTCGATCAGCACAGCCTTTCCCACTTCCCACAGAAGACTCACCCCAGTAAAGATTCAAATGCTGGTTTCAGGAGACAAGTGTCCAGCACGTTCCTTCTCTCCACAGCCGTAGGTGGCAGCCTGCAAAAGAAGAATTTCAAAGAAACAGCAAGAACAGAAACAGGTAGCAGCAACAAGGCAGGGAAACTTGGATAAGCCAAACTAGTAAAAGCTGATTACTGTGAGTTAACACCACACCAAATTTTCATTATTTCCTCTGTCTGTATTATGAAGAGGGATCTTTCTCGTTGCGGTATGGTTATTTTTACTAATAAAGGCTTTTATCTCACAGTGTTGCTCCAAGAGGTCTGCAACTGCCCTTGCTCAGCAACTATCAAAGCAGCCATACCCAGAGGTGAGCTCTCAGGCCCACCTGCAGAGAAGCAGGACACCGGGGCTGAATCACCCCTGCAGCCATACCAGACAGCATCACCAGCACTCCTCAGAGGAGAGGGGAGTCTTGTTTGGAGAGGGGAATAGACAGCACCACATAGGGTACCTCAAGGAAAATGAGATTCTTTGGGGATAAGTCATTCCTCTCATAATAAGGCTAAGACTTACACTTCTAAGCACATTCCCACCTTGGTGATTTAGCCCAATTAATAACAAATACAAAGCCCAGAAGGGAGGGTAAAGTTCAGTGTGAGCAATGTGTGCATCTGGGCTGCATTAAGAACAGAAGGATGAAACCACCACATTAAAACCACAAGCCAAACAGACCATTAAGGTTAATTGCTTTTGGTAACCTCAAATACTGACACTGAGAAAGCACCTTATGAAATGTATCAGCTGGCCAGCTCATTGCTTTCCAGCATCAGCCTCACAGATGGCATTTTGCAGGATGGCTTCAGAGAGAGCAGAGGCCTGCTTTTAAGTTTCAGCACAGGCACTCATTAGTCCCACAAACCTAACTGCAGGAATTTACTAGCACAAGATCTGCTTATATACGCACTTGTACATCACAGGTGAACCACACCTCTGATCTATTAAATTTTAAGCATAAAAATTGCCCTTGTAGCTCTGCTAATTTTATTCGGGTATAACTCAGAATTGCAGAAATTTGGAAGTTGTAAACAAATGTCCTTCCAACAATTCATTGCATGTTAGAGACAGTCCCTGCAAGTGACCATAAATATTAACCAAACACTGGAAACATGGCATGGACAAATTCCTTTCTGCCAGACATGTTACAATTGTGTTCATAACAGAAACAGCCAATGGACACAGCTCTACAATAACCAATTGAACAGTGAGCTACAGAACAAAGGCTACGGATTTTAGTCTCAATCCCTCCCACCTGCCCCATACCCAACCAACTAGCCAACAAAACCTCACCACAAAAATACTCAACTGCTGAACTTACGGGGTAACTCCACTAGTCTCAGGACGAGCCCTCGCAGAGGAAGTCTGTCCATAAAAGCTAATCCTGTAAAAAGGGAAATGTCACAACACTGTGGTTTGCTATAAACAAAAACCACAACACAAAGCCATTCATATCAATTGTATGCTATAAACAAGACAGATACAGGCACATCAATCACTACTTTTAAAAGCTATCGCTATTATCTTCATAACACAAACACACTGGTCAGTCCTGGTTACAGCAATGCAAAGGCCAATGGAAACTCAACTTCTTCGATAAGCACCCTGCATTTTAGGTCCCAGGCCACCTGTCCCACACAGCCTGGAGACAGAGAAAGATCACTTCCCACAGGGCTGTCACTGGGATTTGACAAATTTCAGCTTTTCAAAAGGCGCCTACTACACCTGCAGTTATTTCCATGTGTGGAGCCGGTCTCTCTCACATCATTTATCAGACATCTAAAGGAACCAGCTAACACTAAACACACGTAGCGTGGGAGGAGATATGAACATATGGACACACACAAATAAGATGTCACTCCTTACCTAAATACCTATTTTCATGAAACTCAGAGGGGCTCCCTATCTCCAAGGTCTTGACCTCTCCATACAACCAGGCTCAAGTGGACTAGTAGGTTTAAAAGTGACATGAGAGAAGGGGCGACGGGACAAAACGATCACATTCATTCCCTCACAGTACAAAAAAAAGAAAACCAAACCACAAAATAAACACACACACACACACACAGAGCATTAATCAATTCTGTTGATTAGCAGTAAACAGCTATTCAGCAACACAGCAACTCATAGCCACAGCTCTCACACAGCCATGAGGGTATTTGCACTCTAAGTGAACAAAGCATCACCATACCAGTAGAGGTTATTTCTCCACAGATTTCCATGCAGTATAACATACATAACAGCAGCAGCCAGGATAAAAAACAGAAGAATTCGCTTCATGGCTCGTAGACCTGAAATAAGAAAAACAAAATGAGAAATTTAAATCCAAGTTATGCTATTAACATGAACTTTTATACAGAATCTTGAAAACTATGGAAGGAAATCATCATTGTCACAGCCATTCTCCACCACCACAGATTTGATGGGGATCACTCCGGTTTGATTTCTTACACAGAGTCCCAGTGACAAGAGCTGAACGCTGCTTTGCACCTGCCACACATGCATACTCTGCACAGAAGCACTGACAGAGGCTCGCTCTAGGTTCTCTCTGGAGACACAGGAGGAAGACAGATTCTTCCAGAAGCATGTCAGAGTATGAGCTCCTTTCTGTCCACCCACAGCCCAGAGAAACCAGCCTCTTGGGTACAGGAGTTGGTCTTTACAGGTACCTGCACTTCTCCTCTTTCCTGCACCACCCGCTATCAGTTTCCATAATTACACAGTTAAACAAGCATTGGCACTTTGCAGGAGGCAGATAGGCTGATGCCGATGAAGCAGAGCAGGGTATGAGCTGCCTCAAATTGCTACTGGGTTTTTGGGGATCACTGAATATTCTTAAAGTCTGGTTTTGGACATTTAAAGCTGCACTGAAGCTGTCTGCTTATGCCCTCGTGTCCTGCACAGTTTCCATCTCCTGACACAGGCCAGACTTTGTTGCTCAAGGGACAGAAGGATGGTATTTTCACACATTGCAAAGTGAGGAAGAGAAGTTAGGACACAATACGTGGAAGTTACTAAGTTATGGAGAAACAGCAGAGAAAGC
>VZTV01014516.1:7448-24830 GCA_013400875.1 Anhinga rufa
TTTTTTAAATAGATGTAGTTCCAGATATATGTGATTTATTTTAATTTGCATTATAGTCCTAAACAGTAGAGGTGTATTTTGCATTCTGTTCGTTATAAGCTCCATTGTATTTCTCAATCAACTGCAGCACAAGCATGCAAGGGTGGGAAAAGACCCTTGTTGCAGAAAGATAACGGCAACACCAGACTTTTTCTACTTAACGGGTACAACCTACCCTTATAGTAATTCTTTATTGTAAATTTTATTGGCAGTGTCTTTAAAGATAGTTATCATAGGAAGAAAATTCCCCATAAAGCCTTTACCAACACGCTGACTCCCAGATCCCATCAGAGAAAACAGATTCCCCAGTAATCCATACAAGCACTGTGGAACAGGTGGGGATAGAGTTCACTTCTTCAGGACAATATTCAGTTGACTTTCCATCACCATTTTACAGCCCAGCAATACTTACTTTTTCATTCCACAACCTTGGTTCATGGGCAGAGTCAGTATTTTGAGCAAGAAGAGGCGGGAATTTCACAGAAGAAAATGCTCAAGAGATGCCAAGCAAACTGTGTAACTAGTAATCACCCTGGTAATTCAGAGCTTTGAAGCCATTGACTTAGGACATGAGAAATCGGGAAATTTTTCAGTGTCTGTCTTTGCACACTAAGTATGTTTTGTAAGTATTTTTTTAGAACAAACAATGATTTTTCTCTTCCCCTGATTAAGCTCTTTAAATAGTTAACAATTTCTACTATAAGTCAATTTACAACAAACAGCCTAGCTCTACTTCTCTTATTTTTTTTGAGCAATAAGGCAGGTGGTGCATTTGTGGGGAATACTTAAACTAAGAATATGGAAACAGAAGAATTGTGGGCTTTACAATGGAACCTAGATTTACCTTATTTATACCACTAATATCATCACTGCTGCAGCGTATGTGTCAGGTGTTTGTTAAAGTGAACATATACAGGTCACACAAGTGATTTCACAGTGTAAATAAAGAAAAAATATCTTGAGTGTGTGTGCGTTTTTGTGTAAAGGAGCTCAGATAGTGCACCTAAATTTCTGAGAGTGAATGTTGTGAAATGCTGTGAAAGATGTTTTCTAGAATGCAAATTCTGTTTATCTGCTACACGTAAAAAGGCCAATGCAAAAGAAAATCTACATAGAAGAAAAAGTTGCAGAAATAGTTTAGAAAACATAATCATTTAAGAACTTTAGGAATCTGGTACTTATGCATGTTTAATAAATCTGGGACCACCAAAAGCCTTTTCTCTACTGAACCAAAACTTGGGTAGATGTTATCTTGAACTAAATGACAGGCTGTGTAGCACTGTTGCCAAGAGGCAGCAGTACTGAGGGGGAAGTACAGTCGCCTTAATTCTACTGTGTTTTATGACGCTGCATATATGTAATATATTTGTATGTGATAAACAAGTTACTACGGTCAGCTGAAGAAGTTTTCTGTTTTGTGGAAATGACTGCAGATTACCAGCAGTACAAATTCCACTGACATTCCTGAACTACTACCACAATCTAGGCTAAAAAGTAGTGTTTCTCGAACTGAAAACAGTTTCTGTCATAGAAAAGCATTAGACAGCCTTACATAATGGTTAATGTATCTAAGACTAAATGTTGCCTTTAGAATAACTAATCAGCTATAGCCATCACTGAAATATTAACACCTATTGTTCAAGTTTCAAACAGCAGATTAGACAGTAGGGAAAATAAAAAAAAAATGCATTTTTTTTTCCCCCAGTTCTATATAACATTTTAACAAGTCATATTTCCTGTTGCACTAAGTGTTTGGGTACAGCACAGCACCAGCAAAAATGGAGCAGCAGAAAAACCCCCTGCCCTGATCTCTGTCTGGAAATACTCAGAACAGGTGAATCTGATGCTGTTTTGCCTAATGTTCTAGGGATGACACCTGAAATACAGTAAGAGCTGGAAAGTATCATGCGACAGCATTATTTACTGACTCTTTTTGCCATGGACTAGAGCAATACAAGTGTAAAAAGCAAAAATCCTATGTCATGAGGGAGTTACACCTGAGAGTTATTATTCAACATATTATCACTGAAACAGTGTATCAGTTAGGCAACACGTCCCTCATTGTATGAGATTTAAGTTGTGAGTTTAGAGAAAAACTAAAGAACTTCTAGACTGCTATTAATGTCTGAAAATTGTATTATAAAATTTAAATTAAAATACATCAAACTGTAGCAAGCAACAGTAATACTCTATTTTGTATTATTATAATACTGTAACACTGCCTTTATACTTGCCAAAGCAGCAAACCGATATTATTTATCAATATCCTTGTTGCTCCTTGTGTTCCAGCTAGATCGTATGTGTGGTAGCAAAGTCTTCACGTGAGTTGCCCATAATCCCAACAAAAGTTAAACATCTGCACACCATAGTGTACAGGAAGTGGTTGGATGAAACTTCAAATTCAATTTCTTTATACTGTTTACATTTGTGTTTTCTCTTGGATTGTCACATTCAGTACTTTAGAAAGAGCTACTGTGAACTAGAAACACAGGACTCGAGTTCTGCCCAAGTAAATTTTGAATCTAAACCTGCAATCTTTTTAGTTGCTGTTCAGCGGCCACGTGATACGCTGCAAACATGCCAAACTTCTAGGTTATCTCTTTTTTCAACTTTAAAAGTTTGTCAGGTGCCTGAAGTTTTGTTTTTGGGCAAAAGCATCTTAGTTTTACCAGTTCTGAGGTATTTTACCTAGCTAATATTAAGTCAAGTCAGTATGAATGGTGTTTCACGTTCTGAGTGGCTCAGTGTGACAGCTCTTTTCCAGATATGCCTAGAAGGGACTGCAAGAAGAGTAGCACAGTGCATTAAGTTTTCCGCAATAATTCTGACTGTAAATACTTGCCAAAGATACAGGACAGAGTGATTCAAATCCCACTAATGTGTAGCAGGGCTCTAACCCATTTTCTCCTAATTCCTAGGAGTGTTACAATCATCAGACATTAGGTCAGTGCAGCTCTAGCCAACAAGCTGTGGGTCCAGTCCCATTTCTGCAAAAGCTGCCACGTTCAGTAGCGAGCCTGGTGCCCTTTCTTCTGGCAGCAGCAGCCCCATGCTGGGTCGGCCAGCACTATCGAGGAGGGAGGGGGTCTGACAAGACATGCTTCACAGCAGATAGTGTCTTGGGATACCAGTTGGATCACATGCAACCAGGTTATTTACGGGGAGAAGTGACTTTTGATGAGGCTCTTTGGCTTTATTAAGCTGAAGTGAGCAAGGTGTTTGAGCCCAGTGAATAGTGTAATACCTGGATGCCACATCCTACTACAGAGACTTTTTTTCCCAGGTTTTGCATTACAGAAAACGTGAAAAAGCTGCACGACCCAGCATTCTGTAGCATTGCATCTAAACCCTTTTGTAGTTCCAGCTTTTTTGACTTCAATGTATTTGGCCCAGGGCCATAATAGTAAAACCAAAATGAGATAAGATAGCCTGTTCGTGTAAATGTAAACCACGAGAATACCAGCAATGGGTACTCTGGCGATACTTTCTCTTTTCTCTCCTTGGCCAACAACAGCAACTGAGTTAGACTTGGTTTAGTTTTTTTTTTCTCTCCCCCTTGAAAAAGATGGGAAGAAAAGCACCAGCAAGGCCAAGAAATATGCTGTATATTTAAAATTAGGTTGCAAGATATGTTTTAGCTTATGTGATAGATAAGCAAGAGTCAATCACTTACCTGAAAAAAGCTGCATAAGGCTTTCACTCCATTTAGATTAGGGAAAAAATTCCCACTAGCCTCATTATCAATCTTGAAAGAACAGTTCTGTCCTTCAGCATTGTCTCATTGTAACTGCATGCAGGCTTACACGTATTTTGACTTAATAGTCTCAGATTTCTTTACTACAGTTACTTTTACAAAAATTGTATTAACAGTATTAAAACTGTAATAATTTGACACAAGAGTGAGAAATGGCAGTAAAGTATTTCAAATACTTTTTGATTTGAACAGATTCCCAGGTCTCTAAGTATTGGTTCAGTGTTTGAATTTTCCATATTCGTATTTCATACAGGTCAAAAAGAAGTGACTAAAGTGTTTAACAAAAAAAGTTTATTACCAAAATACAATATTAAAGTCAATACGTGACAAACTCCTGTAAAGCAAAATAAATTATTCTAACATTGTACAGTATTTCAGAAGGTAGTTAAAGTAGTACTACAGACTTTGCTTCATAGTTCCAAACAGTCGTCTATCAGGAACACAATCCTAGAGAGAGCTTAAGGCATGCAGCTTAATGTGCTGGATAATTTTATAAAATGAAAGTCATCCTATTTAATAAGATACAGTATCAGAATTAACTGCAGTCTTTACATGTCAGTTTTCTAAATTTTTTATACTTTGGCTATAAAAGCAGTGCCATAGTGTTACAATACCATTTTTTAAAAAAATACATGTACCCATGTCCATGAATATCAAATGCAAATGTAAATTTCTATTAAATATATCTTAACAAATGTTACTTTGAGCACCAACTGTACATTTTTTAAAATGATTAAATAAGTGCTTCTGAAAGAGGAAAATACAGTAACTCTGACTGAATCCCATTCTATTTTTCCAGGCCAAGCATAAATTGGGAAGATGAAATATGCACCTATTTACCAGTATAGTCTAGTACAAAGGAAGTCTTCTCTTTAGTAGAAGTACAGGCGTTTAAAACAAAGCTGCAAGTTATAGTTCATATCACAGAATAAAATCTAATTTAAACAAACAGCAAGTGAATAGCCGATCATCTGATAGTGCTGTGACAAAAAATCTGAAAATATTTTAAAAGCTTAAAGAAAGGGGAAGACCGCAGTGTTGGTGACTTTGAAATGTGCTTAAATACCCTCACATAACATGCAACCAAGCCAACCATACACCTTCGAAAGCAGATAACCTGAGGAATAATTTGCTTTCAGAAGAACTAAGTCTATAATTCTTCACATGCAGAACTTCTGATAAAGTCCATGGGAACTGTGAGTGGGTAACTAATGACAAGCAGTTTGGAGACAGTTAAAAAAAGTAAATCTCTGCGCATCTGGGAAAAAACTATTTGTTGGCATTTGTTAGGATTGATAATGGTATTTAGAAGCAACTAACTTTCTACTATTTTATAGGAACACGTGGTCAAAGATAAAAAAAGCAACAAGATGCCAAAGAACAACTGAATAGTCACATCCTGCTTAGCAGTCCCACTACCATGAGTCCTGGTGCATTACACTTAGTGCTGCAACTGTGGCTTGCACATACACCAAAATTGTTAATTTTGATTCAAGGTTACTTGCTTTTTAAGTCTTGGTTCACTGCCATCTCCCTCTTAGCTTATATTTTTATCTTTCACTAGCTGAGCAACTTTAAAATAATTATCCCTTTACACAAAAATAACAATGTGGCAAAATATTGTTTCTGTGAATGCTGACTGATAGTTTAGCTTTACTGTGGATCTTTATACCTTTAATTTTTTCAACAAATGGCATCTCTGAAGCAGAAAGTTGAGATATATTCCAGATCATGTACTATTTTCACATACATTCTATATTGAGAGTAAAATATTGTTGTCAGTAAGACAGTGTGAGTATCCCATTAAAACTTTACTCTCTCTAATTGAATTTGAGGTTATGTAAATAAATAATGTTTTCCAAATGTAAAATCCATCTTCAGGAATATGAAAAATAACTTTTAACTGTAAATAATGTATACTTACTTCACATATGTATTTAAAACATCTCAAATATCTGACACAAAAATGCTTTGATGTTATTTCCTGACCAATTTAAAAAGTAAAATGTGTACTTTCTGCTATCTCATTTATAAACAAAATAATAGATATTTAACCCAAAAGAACAAGTCAAATTGAAAACAATCACTTGCAAACAAAAATCATCAAGTGTACTTGGAATCTTAGTGCCTTTACCTAGGCCTTTAGATTTTGTGCTGCTTCATACATTTGCAACAAGACTTGTTATTTTCTTTTCTTGTTTGCCACTTCTAGGCAGCAATAGTGCAATGGACTGTACACTACGTATGCCACCTCCTTGGATTTACAGTTGTAGCTTATTTCTGCTAGCAGAAATGTATAAATAGGAAGTAACCATAAAATACTATTTTTCTAAGAGTAAGTAATTTTTTAAGTAATGAGCTACTAAAAACCAGGTAAATGGATCCCCGTGTCAGGAACTAGGCCGCTTCTGTGCATCTGCCATTCATTAAAAGCAAAAATACATGCCTAAACTAGAAAGTTTAAATCTGGCTGCTAAAGGGCTTCTTTGGAAGTGCTACTACTTCACTTGATTGAAATATATATTTCAAACAATTTAAGTAGTCAACTTTATAAATAACCTCAACAAAGTTGCCAGGTAATTAGCCAGTATAATAATATTCCAAACTGATACATAGATGAATGTCCTCTACTGCAAACTGCTGTAACTGGGAAAAAAAAAAAAAAGAAAAAAAAAGGCACTGTAATTTTAGAAGCTAAAGGCTTTAAAAGGGAGAGATTTCTACGTGTTCCTTAGAAAACAAAGTAATCCCTAATTCCCTTTATGAATCCATATTATATGCACTAGTAAAATTTATTCTGCAAGTGACTGGATACATTTTTTGCTTAAAATATTGTTTGCCTTTAAAAAAAAATATTATTTTCTACGGGAAGATTACTCTATCTTTCACTGAATTATTTCTACAGTTACAGCTCTGCCAGACAAATGGGAAATTTAGACAGCCAGTGGGATTTTAAAGAACTCCAAAGCATGTAGGCATTTCTCAAAATCCCACTTTGTGCTCACCTACAGCTTTAGGAATCTACATAGGTTTAATCTACATCTTGTTGTGGCAATTATTAATACCTTGTTCTCATTAAAAAACATTGTTCATGCATACTGCAAAGTAATCACAAATTAATAGTGGCATAAGATAAGCTTTTTTTTTTTAATAGTTCTGCTGAATGTGTCAAGAAAACCATTAAGAAACAGCAGGTCATTATTATAAAGTATCTTTTACACACTATCAATTCAAGACATAGCAGTTCTTTAGTTAGGATCCAATCAGACAAATAGTTATTAGCAAAATGTTTCTAGAGTCCTCAGCTCCTGCTGCTCTAAATAGATAGAAAGGATAGCAGTCTTTGTTGAAGGATGACTTGGGAGTTTGTAAGCCCTTAAAAATAGATTGGGAAAAATGAAATGCCTATGCGTGCATGCAAGCACACACATGCCCTCAGCCACCTTCCCTCTCTCTACTTTCCAGAATCCAAATCTGTGTCTGGTCTGTTGCCAGTTTCAAAAAAAAGGGTAAAAAAGTTCTTTGCTGAAATACTTGGAAAACAACAAAAAGGGAGGAAGAAAAAAGGTTTTCAATTGGTACAAAGCTCTCATACCTTTGGGTTGTAATGTACTGTACTAATGCATTATTACTGACTAGTACCTGACAATAAAAGAAAAAAAAAAGGCAAAAAATCCTACACTCTTGGCACCATATAGAGAAATAACAGATTAAAACGGATCATTCTATTACCCACTCCTTATATTTATCTCTTAAATGATTCATCGGTTCCTGGTTAAAATATTGTACTCCTACTGAAACCAGGAATCGGGATGGGAAATCAAGTTTTGCTTGCAAGTCTTCTCTTTAGCAAGTTTCTCAGGTAAAAATTAGCAAAGAAAGAAAATATTCACTCTAGGAACCCTCTCTTTAACTTACTGCTTCACCTAGTTTGTGCTCTGAGTTGTGCTGTGGTCCTTATTTAGAATGATGTTTATGATTTCACCCTCATGTTCTTTCATATGATCCAGCAGATTTTCTTTGTTGGTAGACTCAAATCCACAAATGCAGCAGCAGAAGAGAAGAACACAGTATTCTGTGCCAAGATGGGGTAGAGTGGAGTTCTTTTCTAAACTGCATGAGGTATTCATCAAGTTAGGTTTTTCATTTTCATCAGAACCTGAAATTTCATTTGTAGTCTGGTTAATAGACTCTGTAAAAGACACCAAGTTGTCTGAACTTCCTAGTATAGGCACTGTACTTTCATCTGTGCCTTCTAATAAGGTTTTGTCAGGAAGCTGTCCTTGAAACCTGAAATAATAACAAAAAACGAAACAAATATCAAAACGTACAGTTGTTGCTTTTTGACAGGGACTTTATTTCGGATCAGAGTTGGGTCCTTTGAAAATTCTTGATGATAGGGCTTGAAAGTAAATCAGACATACCTGCTGCTTTGCGAAATTGCATCATTAATAGCCTTGTTCACTTGTTCATAGTTATAATTTTGGTCACTTGCATGCTTCCACATGTGGGACTTCAGGGATGGAGGATGGCTACACACGTATCCACAGAGAGAACATCTAGGAAAAGAAAGTGGAGATACATGTCAGTCCTCTTCTCAGTCCTTCTTTTCAGTTTCATAACTAAGTCAAGTTAGTTTTGTTTTGAAATATAAGACTATTTTTAGGGTCTGAGAATTTTTATTTATTTTTTTTCTCTGACTTCTTAAACAACTGAATTAAAATCTTATCTGTTTGGCTTGTTAAAACTCTTTAAATACTGCAAAAACATAATAGTTCTGATGACTGCAGAAACATGGAGTACATTGCTGTGGTATCTGGCAGGCAGGTAGTGAGCTCTCTTTGCCATTGCTCTGAACCAAGCAGAAGCTGTTTAATTAGCACTGATAATTTTAATTGAACTAATAAAGCCTTTCCTGGTGTAGCATATATTAGTTTATTTAAGGATCACAGAATAGTTGAAGTTGGAAGGGACATCTTGAGATCACCTAGTCCAAGCCACTCAGCCACAGCAGGTTGCCAAGGTCAGTGTCCAGTCAGATTTTTAATATATTGACAGATTGAGATTCACGCAGGTGACAATTTTGTCCATACAATTTTCCATCAGCTTGGGTACCATGAAACTAAATTTTCTATTTTCCTATAAAGCACTGCCTTACACAGTAAAGAACTAACCCTTGAAGGATAAATCCTATTTACATAGAGATGTAGTGTATACTTACACATGAATAACCTGTGACTGATCAAATCCCATAGGACTTTTTTTAATACATAAACATACAACAGAGGAGTTTGTTTACAATTGTTTTCTGACATCACTCCAAAGCAAACGAGTACTCATGGTAAAGATGACATAGCTCATTGTCTTTTGGATGTGGAAGCTACTTTGCTTAGCTACCTACTACTTTGGAAGCCTTCAGTTTCTCAGATCACATGGAAAAGACCAAGGTCAAGCAAAGGTGACCTTGTTCTAATAAATTATAGCTAGGAATGCATATCAGTCTATCTCATTCCTCAACAACAGCAAGACGTTTTCTGCTCAAACAATGTGATCCTGATGCATTACACTACGATAAGTCTGTTAAAATGACTTCTATACTAGGAATTTTTTGTAAATCTTTAAGACCTTTTCAGAAATATAACCTGGAAACATGAGAAGACCTACATAAAACTGTGGTACGCACTATGATTCAGTAAGGTTTTACCACTTATCTTAATGACAGTAGGATAAAATCCCTAAATGCCTTGCAAATAATCATACAGAGGAAACTACCGCTCAACAGAAGACTGTGAAGAACAGCAAAAATCTCCCAAGTTAGGTGAAGGCATGGTAGATTACCTTGCTTATGTAGCAAGGTAATTCTGTTCTGGGGAACAACAGGCATGGCCTTCTAGCTCACTTTTTTCCATTACTTGATTTGGAATGTACTATCCTATTTTTCTCTTCTAATTTGAAGCCTTATAAAGGAAATGGATGCTTTCAAATATAGGCAAGTTCACTCTCAGGTTGAGAAACTTAATATTTCTATTAAGAATTTCAAGATAATGGCATCATTAAAATAAAAGGCAGACCTTATAGTTAATTTAGGCCAAAATAAATTTTTTTTGCAAAACACAAAGGTCAACAAATAATCTTAATTCCGTTCTATATGCGCACGTATTCCACCAGTCTTATTACATACATGATTTTTCTGCGCCAGTAACACAGCTTGGTCAGTGGGTTGGTAACACAATGAATGAAGCAACAGTTCTGTGTTTGTTTTTATCTCCTTTTAATTACAATCTAATTTTTTGAAGTACATTAATTTACTCAAGTGATTTACTAATCAGATTTACTTTGCTGAGAAACAGTATCATGAGCCAGATGCTGTTGACTGCTTTAGCATCAAAGACACAGAAACTCAACAGCTTTTAGCCTGATGCACTACACTCACGTACTTCATGTATAGTTACAGTATATGCAAGACATTTCCAGAGAAATAAAATTATTTTACCATTGAATTTAGTAGTAGAACCCTTTCAATTCTATAGCATGATTTGCCCTCCTGGCTGACCTATGTTGAATTATTAAACTTTACTGTTCAAGTGTATCCTAAATTGATCTACTGAGGAAACAATTATCTTGCAGCTTTTGATAGACTGTTTCCTTGGGGATGCAGCGGCCAAAGTGTGGAGGTTTTCAGTAAACTTCGGTAATACTAAGAGTACTCAGCAATACTGTATGAAGTATGACTGCAGAGCAAATTGAACTTAATGCTACTAGGAACATTTTGGGGAAAAAATGCAGTGGAAGGACTTCGAAGTTGTAGAAGCAGATTTTCTTGAGAAGAAACCCTTATGTGAATATGCTTTATTTGGATTCTTCCTACTGACTTTAAAATCTTCCACTAAGAAATGTTCGGAATATTCCCGATTTTCTTTCCTTTCCCAGCTTTTATTTTTTGTTGCAATTAGTAGTAAACAATTACACGTATTTGTGCCAGCTTTCTTATTTATATGTGTGTTATATAAATTTTTGGTTTTTATATATGTATTTATGGTTTTTATATATATATAAAACCCACACACATACCTATGGACAGACTATAAAGGACACTCATCACTTAAACATAATGACTATTCATACTAATTCTTAACTAGGGCAGTGTGATGCCAATCTGGATTCTAACATGTATATGCCAAGGCTGTGCCTAGACTAGGGTATTAAACAAAGCCAGAGAATGTTCCCGGGTACTGGAATTTAACAATCTGTCCTGGTTTCGGCTGGGGTAGTTTTCTTCCTAGCAGCTGGTAGCTGTGTTTTGGATTTAGGATGAGAACAATGTCGATAACACACTGATGTTTTAGTTCTTGCTGTGCAGTGCTTACACTAAGGCAAGGACTTTTCACCTTCTCATACTGCCCTCCAGTGAGGAGGCTGGGGTGCACAAGGGGTTGGGAGGGGGCACAGCCAGGACAGCTGACCCCAACTGACCCCAGGGATATTCCATACCATATGACATCATGCTCAGTGTATAAACTGGGAGGAGCTGGCTGGGGGGCAGCGATCGCTGCTTGGGGACTGGCTGGGCATCGGTCAGTGGGTGGTGAGTGGTTGCATCACTTGTTTTTCCTGGGTTTTCTTCCCCCCCTGCCCCTCTCTCTCTCGTTAGCTTCCTTTGCACTACAATTACTATTATAATTATGAGTATCATTATATTTTACTTCAGTTAAATTGTTCTTATCTCAACCCACAAGTTTTCTTACTTTTGCTCTTCAGATTCTCTCCCCCATCCCACCGGGAGGGGAGTGACTGAGCGGCTGTGTGGGGCTTGGTTGCCAACTGGGTTAAACCACCACACAGTCTATAATCTTAAATGTTAGAAGTACCCCTGGCATGGTTTTGGCACATGCATTCTCCCAAACAATTCCAGGCATGCTTTGGTAATTAACACAGTCCAAAAACTACTTGCAATAAGCAGTTTATATGCAACCACCCCTTTCTGGAAAGAAAGGCTGAAACCTGTACCAGAGGGATGTCATAGACATGTTTAATTAGCTAGCATAAACATCACCTGGGAATGGCACATGAAATCTCTCTCAAAAAAAAAGGTCACTGGAACAAAGAATGACTCTAGGAGGGAAAAAATAGGATCTGAACTCTGCTTTGTATCTTAACATAACAAAATCACTACTATCACAGCTTTTTGCCAAATTAGAACTGTTACATACTTGTACTGTTCCATTAGCTGCACTGCCTGATGCTCCTGGGGGTGGCGCCTCATATGGCATTTCAAGCTATTCATATTTGTGGTGGCGAAGTCACATACTCGACATCTAAAGAGACAACAAGAAGTAAACTAATCTGACAATTAACTGCTAACACTACTCCAGAAATAAAAACCTATGAGAAAGCAGAGGTATCTGGAAAGACTACAGTTAAGAGTAAGAATATTTACAGAAGTCCAAGTGATGACATTAACTTTCAATTTTTGGACTGTGAGAATCTTCTGCAGCCCAAAAAAGCATCCACCTTTAAGCAAGAATCACTATGCATATGGACGATGTTCCTTCCTGATATCTACCCTGTGCACCTCCACTGAAGTTGGTAAGCATCATGAAATATAAGGGAGATGGGGATGCACTTGAATGTATGCAGCCCTGATGCAAGTTGCTTGGCTATGTTATGCAAAGGCAGAATATGACCATAACAGCTATAGCGGACATACTGTATTTAGAAGTGGGTCTTGTTTCTCAAGAATGTGTGTTCTACTTAATGCAACAGCCATACTTCTCATGACATTTTAAAAGCCAAACTATCTATTTAGTAATAAAATGTCTAGGTTTCAAAGCATTATAACTGAAATAGAAGTCAGGGACAGGATCAACACATTTAGATTCAAGTGCCCTAGGACAAGTGTGTCACATCATACTGTCTAAATTTTTATTTTTTTACTTCTGTCACAATACCTTTGTATAAAAACAATACATAAAACAGTCTGGATCAAAATTTAGATCCCTGGATTTAGGTCCCAAAGTATTTCACAAGATACTATGCTATTCATAAATATCAATATACTACAACACAAGCTTCCTGTATATAACATATTGAAACAGAAGCCATCAAGCTCAGATAAAACTCTGCATGTTTATTAGGACTTCAGTTGTTTTTTTTTTTTTCTGAAATGGTAAAATGTCCGATATTTACTAAATCTGGTCTATAGTGTGGAACAGTTTGAGACTGCAGGATACTTAACTTGAGATTACTCACTTTATTTTAAAGGACTTAACAGTGCAGTATTAAAATCCAGGGGGTATCAAATCTACAAAAATGCATCATTAGAGGCAATACAGTTTAATTTCCAGCAATTTTTGTCAAATAATATAATACGTTTACAGCTATAAAAATGGCAGCAATATAGTAGGTTGCTATCTGATACTATGAAAGGCTTGAGGAATACATGTTTCAGGATGAGAAATACCACAAATACTGGATCTTTATGGTTTTCAGGCTGTGGTTTAAGTATCCTACTAGGTCTGCAGATTTGTCTAAGGGGTTTACAAAAAAATAGTAAGAAAAGCAAGCCAGATCAGTAGGCTTAAATTTAGCATGTGGTGGTGTATATCACCAATGGAAAATTTTCAAGGATTCCTAAATCAAACAGGCTGGCTAACACCAATTCAGAAAACTTCCACATACAAGTCACTCCACAGTATCTGCTGTTCCAACCCCAGCAAGTAACAAATAACGGCAATAGGGAAGATTCTGAGGAGAAAAAAAAAAAAAATCTATTTATATTCCACATTTGCTCTCTGAGCAAACATCTTGCAAATTTTTGCTAGTGTTCTGGGATATCATTATAATACACAAATCAATATACAACATGTCTTCTGGGTTTGTTTATCCAAAGGAGAAAGTCCCTGAGTGAGCTCAGCCTTTCAAGGTGTTGAGTTTCTAGAATTTGTATTAAGAAGATAGAAGTATATTAGCTCAAAAATTCTATTAACTCAGATCTGTTTTCTAGCCACTAGAGAGGGACAGAGATCCACACTGAATGAGTATAGATTGAATTTTCAGAAATTTATGCAGCAAGCAACAGAAAAATGCATGATTTATTTTTCTGCTGGGGACCTGAGCTATAGTATTACATGTGATTTTGGATATCAAAGTTTCTGTATAAATCCATACAACATCCTTGTAGAAAAGTTATCAAATCTGATCCTAAGTGAGTGTGTTAATATTATTTGAAACCTGTGAAAGATGAGGGGACTGGAGGCAAGACAAAGGGCAAAATTCTGCCACAGTCTGTAGAAGCCAATGTGCAAAGTAGCAATACATCAATGGAGAATACTTTGCAATAAAGCAAATCCAAAATGAACTTCAGTGTGCAAGGAGTTCAAGAAGTATATTGTTACTATTGGCCAAAGTTCAATATTACAATGTAATTACTTCCCTTTCCACATCTGAATGCTTCAAATTGAGAACAAGCTGTAGTCTACTACAGCAAAAGGTGCATCCTGGAAAAGTTAACAAATATTAATTACATAGTTTGAGTTGACCAGCAAGTGTGGCTCCTTCAAATTTGCAGTAAAATTATGTTACTGAAATTCTTTAACAGTATCTTCAAAATTGCATGAGCAATTAAATAATCTTTTTAGTTAAAACAAGTAAACCAGGCATGTGGCATTAGCCAGCAATAATTGAGACACTTACCTATATGGCTTATCAGAGTTATGAATTCGCCTGTGATTTCGTACACCAACGTAAGTTGTGCTTGTGTAGTCACATACATCACATCTATACAGTTTCTGAACTGAAGACTTATTTCCTATATGAAACAAAATCCATTATTTTAGAGTTGCATTAGGCATTGTAAGGAGTTCTCAGATGCTAATTTCAGCAGAGTTGAATAATGAAACATGAATTAACAGTTTAAAGTAATACTTTTAAATATCTATAAATATTTAATACTTCTAAGGTATCTGGAACAAACTGGCAATGGACATAGAGATAACAAAGGTATAGTTTATTTACCATGCTGTTCTGCATTTGCCCTACCACTTACTGGAATTATTAACATTTTAGGAAAACACATTCTTTCTCTCTATGTGGACATTTCCATTCTTCCTGCAGTTGGGTTAAAATCCTGTGTTACAGCAAAAGGTGATAAAATGTTGGAACTGCTGAACCCAGCAGTTTCACTGCTTTGCAGAATGGATCAAATCATACGAAAAGATAAGCATTGAAAAAGGACAAGTTTCAAACAAGCAAACATCGAAAAGAAAAGCAAAAGGCCTCCCGAAGCATCTAAGTCATCCACGTACACTTTCAGAAGGATCTGAGATGATAAAAAAAATAGATACTGACCAGATGTGTTAAGAAATAATTTGGAAGTTCTCCAAATTACTAAAAAGCAATTGTAACGAAAATCATTATTTCTTTCCAGAATGAAGGAGACTCTTGAAAAATTAATGGTTGCAGAGACAAAGGCTAATGACTAATTTAACACGGGAAAATATATACCCGCAAGTGCACAGTTCGAATATTTTTGAGATGGAAGTGTGTAGACTTAAACAGCCCTATTCCTGCTCCCTCACTGAATAATGGAACTGATTTGGTTTAAAATATTAACATTTGGGAAGAGGGATGGTATCTTTTTATGCAGGTCATTTTCCTATTCCAGCCTATCATGCAGCCTTCATGCACTCCCCAAATGAGGGAACAGCAGAAACATGAACGAACACCAAGGCTGGAGCTGTTTAAATCAGCACTACTGCCAAAAGAAACGGCAAACTAAAATCAAATGGTTTTCTTTCTGCATCTAACCTCTTCACTAGGATAAGTAATTCTAGTTTTTTTTTTTTTCCAAGTGCAAGTAAGGTGCTCAAGTTCATTTTATCTTTACACTAAATTCTTAGTAGTCAAGCTACTACTCTCAGTTACATACATGGGCTTTGAAGAAGCTCTGATAGAGATCCTTAGAGAACTTTTCTGGTGGGTAAAGATCATTACTAAAGTACAACCCCAATCCAAAATAAATATACAATTCAATACGTAATGTGTGGGAGACAAAGTAAAGCTCAAATCTTGCAGAAACTCTTCATGCTCATATGAAGCACATCTCCAGCACAAACAAACCATTAGTTTGTGTTGTGAAGGGCTTTACTACCAGTAGGATACACCAGAAGATCCTAGGTGGAACAGAAAAGGGTGTATTAGCTGGATGTTTTTAGTAGATATTGCCTTAAGAACTCTGATAATATCAGCAGGTGATCAGTATATTTCTTAGACTTCCCAGGCCTCCCAGCTCCTTCCCAAACCAAAAATAACTCCCCTCCCTAAAAATTGTGAATTCCAATTTCCCAAGTGGGACCCCTCTATTCTGAATCCTGAAGAATTCTGTTAAAGGCGTGTCAAGGTCAAGAGCACTGAAGGTCTGTGTCACACTGAGAGGAGGGTCTGTCTGCCACTGTTCCGACTTGCAGTTTGAAAAGACAGACAAGCTTGAAATAAGCAACTGTCCAAAAAGATGGAAAGTAGACTTTTTGGACACACCTCTGCTTAGGTGCAAATACCATTGAACTTCTCTCCAGTTTGCAGTAATAAAAACTAACTGAAACCCCCTCCTTTATCACCTCCTGAATTCCAAGTCTTTTTAGCTAAAGAAGGGAGGAATGAAACGAGCAGATTGAACTCAGGAGGAACTGTAGAGTTTATTGTGAAAACAGAAGTTCCATCTCCTGAGTCCAAAATTCTGAACATACTTTGTAAAGATAATTTTGTTCTGGAGTTTCCTCTTGATGATACTGGACTCCAATAAGCCAGACTGAATATTTTCATTATCAAAGCAAGAAATAAGAATATGGTAAAACTCTAAGGAGACATTGCAGAATAAACCAGTAGAATGAATCATCCAAAATGGAAGCTCAACTTTTCACTTTGATTTTTTTTTTTCCCCCTCCACAGGTAGGCACTGAATTACATAAAAAAAATTTTAGATATATTATTCTGAGGGATACTATCACACAGCTAACTTAAACAGTAAGGGAAAATTACCACTAATTAAACTCTCACTCCAAAATCCAGCATTTTTGGTTCAAGATGCAAAGTAATTAGGTAGGGCTGACAACCCCAGAGGGTTATTCTGAAGAATATATAGTATGTCATATAAAATAAAATAGCAATCTGAATATAAAGACATTCTAAAATAAAATTTGAATAATTCTGTATACTTGGGGACTTTGGGATTTATATTTCTACAATTATTCTTTTATGAATGCACATTTATGTAGAAGACCTCGAATGAATACAAAGACACTTACTGGGCTACAGATCTGTGGGAGAGCAGGGGCTGAGTGAAGGTTAAGTTACTGCATGCTCTACTTGAATGGGTTTTCCATCCTAAATTCTGCAGCTTTAGAATAAACTGCTTCCAAATGTACTTTCTGTTATGAATTTGGTATTTTATTGGGCAGGCAGCTTAAAACAAACAGTATCTAATGAGATTTTTAAAGTGTTATGCAAACATTATCTATTGCATAGTTACAAGTGGCTAACCACCCAGTAGCACACACTTCAGAGCAATTTTTTATACCAACTACTGTATTTAT
>VZTV01014517.1:1853-27858 GCA_013400875.1 Anhinga rufa
ACTGTACTTCTTTGTACCATATTAAGGTGGTTAGGTGTTTCTGCAGACTTTTTTGAATTATCAAGTGAGTTTGAAGCTTACCTGCTTTACTCTGAAAAGCTAAATTAGTATGTGTGTAGAAGTCACCCATGTACCTCAGTGAAGCTTGGACAGGGATCTCCTCCTCCTACAAGTGCTTCCAAAAGGAGCTTTATTGTCAGCTCCAGCTGGCAAAGCAATGCATGTCGCATACAAGTCACTTAATGTTTGGGAAGCACTCAAATACTAAGGTAATCAATGCCAGGCAAGACTCTGGAAAAAAAAAAAACCAATTCCACTGTTGCCCACCTACCATAACAGTACTCTCCTGTCATCGCTCCAGGCCATGGAACAGCCTGTTTCAACCAGTTTCTGAATGCATTTCTTGGCAGTATGTAAAATGGACTTCTAACGCTGACCACCTTTTCCAGATATCCTTTGCCAAACCCTCATAAAGGGTGTACCTGCCTACCAGATGCAGAGGACAGCAAGTTGGATCATCTAGGTTGACTTGTAACTTCAAACTGAAACGTTGCAGTGAAACTAAGGGGGGAGTCTGAACTCCTGATTTGTAAGAAAAATATCCATCATATCATAAAGATCAAAGATTAGCTTACCAAGTACAAAACATATACATGCTGTTTATAGTTCTCTTTGATACCTGCTTTGCTAGCCAATATAATGCTTTCTACCCAGTGCTAGCCATCCCTAGATGCAGCAACATCCTCATCTCAGTTACAAGTTCTCCCAATCCAGCACCCTCTCATGTGATGCATCTGTTTCTCTAGCTAATCAGCAAAAATAGTTCTTAAATTATGCCTAGGCCTGCATTGAATCAAAAATTTAAATTTTCACTCCATTTCATAATATAAGGAGTCCTCCAGAATAAAAAATACATCTCGTTATTGACAGTGCCTGCATTGTGATGCCACATTTTTGGCAAGGTACAGACATTCTGTGATTCGCAGCGCTGATAACTATATATTCTATCAAGATATGTTTGTAAAATCTCTTGGGACAGATAAAGGAAATGGAGACAGAAATCCTAACCAACTGTTCATTGGCCTTTCATTTCCTTTAGAAGTGCTGGTCCCTTTGCGAACATATTTTTCCCTTTCTTTTAAAACATCCTCACAGCACCGTTCTCAGAACGTGTTACAAGGATTATTCTATGTCAGATGAAGTGTAGTAAAATACTGTTATGTGAAACGAAGCTTCTTGCTGGCACAAATATGAAATAGATTTGCTTCCATCTTTATGTTGAAATAGTAAATCACAGAATCAAACTGATACAAGCTATCACTTGGGTTGTTTGAAAACGTGCCAGCACATCAGGGGAGTACTGTCTTCCCAAGAATACACAATAGCAGATGATACACATTAAGACGAGGACTATGCAAATAATTGATTTCGCAGTTTGCTTGGGGAACACAAAAACTCATTTCAGATTAGTCTGAAATATTCTCAGTTCTTGGGAGAGAAAACAAACAAACAAAGTCAAAAGAAGTCATTTTGTACTTAAAGTTTTTAAGTTTCTGAAATGTGTCTGTATAAAAAGACAATGGAGGAAACATTTTAAATGTTTATTACACATTCTGTAGAAGAGACACCAATGCTATTTTTCAGGCAGACTTTAAAATGGTCACTGTTTAAAGAGGAAAAACTAGAAACACATCAATCCTTATACACATATACTATTACGTTTCTATTATAATTATTTATTAATGAAAGGAAATTTGCAAGATGGGTTTTATGCTTGCTGCATATCTATATACTTGCTGCAAATCTATATACTTGCATTCCTCCCCTGAAGAAAATTTAAATTAAATTGTGGTGTTTTTCTGGAGCCTTGACAATATATTTAGCAGAATGCCTTAACCATTCATAGCTATGCTATAGGGTTCTACAGAGCAGTATTTCATTCAGGGGAAAAATTAACCTTTCCCTCTAAGGCCTGCCCATATCTATTTCCTCGTCCAGTGGGCTGTAGTGCACACAGTAAAGGTTTTGTTTGTTTGTTCCGTTTGTTTTGCATACATGGATCAAACTTAAAAACAATAAAAAACTATGAAGTGTCAATTATTTGTGATATCAGTAGTGACACAAGAGATAGTCCCAGGCCAATGATGGGCTTTGACTGCCATTCTCATCACAATCCCTTAAATATTCTGTATAAATCTACTAATCCATATCAAGCCCTAAAGGTTTTTAGGTATAAAACAGAGGCATATTATTTGCTACAAAGTCATTAAGAAGTTTTCTCTACTGTTTATATTTGGAAGAGTTTTCCATGGCTTTCATTTTACCTTTAAATAACAAATTCAGTGTGAAATTCAATCAGCAGCACTTTTCTCACAGCCCATACTTAAACCTTAGCACTTAAATAGTGTTCTACATCTTCAAAGCAAGTACTGTACAAATATTTAAACTAATCCTCATCACACCTCAATGTCCACATTAGTGCAATAGTTTAAAGAGAAAGGATTTCTATTGACTATCAAGGAAAAAAAACCATTCCAAAAAAGGAAACAAATATAGTATGCATTCACTATCCTAAATATACAGATATCATGATGCACTAGGCCTGCTTTAGAGACAGCAAAACCCACACAAGTGAAGGTATTCTGAAGTGTGTTAGCATTAGAAAGCCAGCAGTGCACACACAACGTTTTGAGAACAGAAACACTACTAACAACACCTCATCAATACAGCTTCAATTGTGAACCAACCTTAATGAGCACATCCAAATCCTTCCATGCTTCCCCAGCATCAGACAAACTTTCAACTTGGTCTCCTCAGGGCAAACCCTGAGTGAAAAGCTGTCCATTTAGGAAGCAGCCCTCTCACCTGGGCTAAAGCTGTATCAGCCACAGAGGTCAACCTGCTTGTTAAGCATTTATTAGTGAAGAAACCATCCCACCCTTTCCTTAGAAAGGCAGAGAGCAGCTGTGACTAAGCTTGGCCAGAGCTTCTGTTCAGCAGCTATTTTGCCAAAGCCAAGGTATTTGTCATGTCCTACGTTTTACTTCTTTAGTAATTTGGGAGGTTTACAAATTCTTCAACAGCTGTACTTAAGCATTTTAAGGACCAGGTTTTCACAGTTATTTAGGCATATAACTCATTTACTACAACCAGAGTCAGACATCTAACTATCTCTGTGGCTCTAGGCCTTAATTCTGTGCAATCTATCATTGCCCAATTACAGTTAGAGTTAATCTGACGATTTGACACAAACAGCTCATTTGTGTCACTTCCTCAAATCAGGATCTCTTTTTCCTTCCCTGGCTCTCTCCATATGTATTGGCTTCTTGTTTCCATCATATTAGATTTACACAGTTCAAATCTGTCCCCATTTATTGCTTACTGCTGGGACTCCATTCAGTATCTCATTTCACTTTTAATTTAATTTTAAAGTAGATGCTAGAAAACCAACTGGAATCTAATTTAGGTAGTGAAACTCTGCTGATGATGCCATCAGCTGACTACTTTCTTATAGACACCGTGAGAAACTCTTACTTCAAATTCAAGTTCAGAAACTGCCCAAGTTTAGCAAAGACAACTTTGCTGTATGTTGTAAGGCCACCTCACGCCCTCACATGTCACTCTGGGAAGATAACAGGATGTTAGAGGAGCTTCAACCACATAGGAAGAAAATGTCCTCTGTAAACAGGTCATTTAGGACCAATTAAATGAGCCTACCCAGTTCCTGCCACAGAAAGGAAGGGTCAGGTATTAGTCAGGGCTGGCACATCTGGGGCTGCATTTGCAGTGCTGAATGCTGCTCTTAACCACAAAGCCACCCACTGAAAACCACTGTGGAGTCAGCCATACACCCAACTAGCCCCTAATTTACCTTATTTTAGTCCATTCAGTAGCCAAAATGCAAGTGGAAAAATTAACCTAAAGACTTTTTTCGCCCTCCCTGCCAGTTGTAAGAGAATCTCTCCCAGATTCTCAGATCTGCAAACTTGAAAACTTGACTGCAAAAGGGAAAGATGTGGGAGGCAAAAGACACAGAAATGTTTTTCCTGAGGAAGCTTAATTGTTTTTATAGCACATTAACGACACGAATTGATTTGGATGTGCCAAGTGTTTTTTTTATTGTTACCACCACAAACAGTCACGGAAGACAAGAAATACTCTGACCACTGTACTCAATGCATTGATTTTAGATTGTGACTTGAGTGTTCTGTAGCTTTTTCTTTCAACAGATAATCACAGACCACATGATACTACAATAGAAAGCCCTTCTAGTACAAATAAAGGATGTTTTGGGGGATTAAGAGGTGGCAGAAATGCAGCTTTTTTTTCTAATGTGTTTCTATAGTGTAGGAACCTCAACTCACCTTTTATGTATCACTTGAGTCCATGCTGGTTTTATTCCATTCTGAAATTATCTTGGTTCAGTTAGAAGGCACTGCTCTCAGCTGAAATAGATAAATACAAAGGATAAGATAGCAATTAACGTTGCTTTTTTTCCCAGCTTCTACACACACAGTTTGTCTTTACTGGCACTCACAGCTAGAGGACTACAGTGCCATCTCTCTCTCTGAGTAATGTTTGCAACATCATTTAACCTGCCTTCATCATAGGACAAAGTTGTTGTGAGGATGAATTATGTTAGTGTATGCTAAGCAGGCAATCATTACAGCTATTGTGCATCCCACCATCTCTTTTATATCGCTACAGATAGTTGTCCCACTGCCATTTCGCTGTGGTCTTCCAGTTTCAGTAACACCTTATTGAAAGAATGTAAAATTCCATTAATTCACATCCTCTATGCTATATGATTGAAATACCGCAGTTATGTAGCATGCCAAAACAACTAGCTCCTGCAGAAACAATGGTGCTGGATTACAAGGGAATACAGCTGAGACAGGCAGACAAACAAGCTCAGCTGGCATACCTCATAAGCAGCCTCTGCTCACAAGAACCTGGGGAAGGCTAGTAATGCACTGCTATATTCTTGCCTTTTGTGTTCTTCATTGTCAACTTACCTGAAAACACGGATGAGGGAGAATTTTTGCCATGTCAATTCTACCACTGGGTGTGCAGGTTGCTCCAAAGGAAATAATCAGCTGGACAACTGGTTTGGTGCTGTCTTAAAAAGATCTACTTGGGGACCAGCAAGTTGGTCTATCCTGGGGCAATTTCAGGGGCATCTCTCTGTGTGTCCCAGAAGGATGTTGTGGTAAGCTGCATCCATTAACATTCCTCCTAGTGCTGAATTCACAGCATTCCAAAAATCCTCATAAGATGATAATGCCTGAGTGCCCTTCTGCTCTCACCAGCATCATCTTTGGACATTTATTAGGATCCCTTTTTATCCCTTAGCAGTTGTCACTGCATTGAATTTCCAGCTTTCTGAGATACGCTGGCCTCTAGGAACAAGCACAGATAGCTACAGCCAGCACTCTCGGCTACCTCCAGTTATCAGCCTGATTACAGGCAGAAGTTTGGTGTCTTAAATAGCAAAGAGATTTCTTATAGCAAGCTGGTAGCTTTCCTAGGAGTCTTGCATATCTGGCTCAGAAGCTTAGAGCTAGAGATAGTTTTCAATTTATTCAACCTCACTATGTGACCACAGAACTGCAGAGGTAGTCTTGACATGCTAGGCCTGTCTACTGCAGAATGTCATTGATCTTTGTTCATATAAGCAGTTACACATTTAAGCCAATGTGATTTAGAAAGTGTCCTGGTCAGCCTTAGGTTACAGGTCATATGTGGTGGTGATCTGGCTAACTGGACACATGTGAGGAAAATTATGTTGGGAAAACTCAGGACGAAAATTTCTACCCTGATTAGTCCTCTAAATTGAAATTCAATAAGCCTGTACAAATATTAGTGGTGAACAACTCATTGGGTCATGGAAACAGAATTTAAAACAAAATATTTTTCTTCTTCTGTATAATAGTTTACTTTCACCCTTCAGGTCACTAACTTAGAGGGTAACAGGAAAGGAAGAGTAAAACAAACAGGAGCTCAACCCAGTATATCCTTTCCCTTTGTCTCTCACAAGACAAAGCTTTTCCCATACAATCATAAACTCCAATAGGAAATGAATTGTGATTCAGTGACCTCAGAAAGTTCAAAGCTACTAAAGCAGCAAATCAGCACAAGTGAGCCAGAGCCTGTGCTAACAAAGAACACATGCTACCAGTGACACACTTGGAGGCTAATTTTCACTAGTGCTGAGCACTCACAATGCCAGCTGAAGCCAAGTGGAATGGTAGGAGATCAGCACATCAGAAGATCAGGCTCTTTGATTTAAAGACTATCCTGAGGCACAGAAAGCCTACCAGTGGGATGAAAGAATAGAAGACAATGACTGTCAGTAAGAGTCAAGCATTCTGGGAAAACAAGTTGAAGCCAACAAACTAAATCTCTTCTATTTCCCACTCCTCAGAAAGGCACAAAACTCATCACTCTAAGAATCCAGAGGTGAGAAATATTTGTGGAGAGGAAAAAAATGATAAGTGGTGTGGTAGTGTTTCAGAGCTGGGTCTTTAGGGTGACTGCTGAACAGACACTTGATGGGAATACCTAAGGGAAGGCTATTATGTTCTCGAACTGGTAAAACCCATCTCTGCAAATGGGTGGTGTAGGAATCCATCTGCTCCTGCAGAAGATAAAGCAGATACCCACATACGCAGCCCTGTAACTTGACTGCCCAGCTGTTCAGCAATTTCCAAATCTGCATAAATATAACAAATATTTTACTATGAAATATACTCTCTCTAGTACCTATAAATATGACAGCTTATTGCTGAGTCTTGATTCAAGAGTATTTCTACGCCCTCACTTGGAAATTGCCTCACCCACTGACAGCTACAGCTCTATCAAGACAATCATAGTGATATTCATTATGTAGCATATACAGTATTAAAATACTAAACGCTTACTAAACACTAAAAACATGTCACCCTCTACTCTTTCACCTCACCAACCAAAACGGAAATGTGAATAAAGCTGGGTATCTCTGGTAACCATGAAGGAGGAATCAAATACATTTCTATTAAACACCAGCAAAAAATTACAAGCACTTTCAGTTTGTAAATTAGCACATTCCCAGTTGTGTCAAACTGCAGGCTCAGGACTGGATCAACAACCTCCACAAACGTGAAAATGAAGCAGTGTATTTCAGACTATTTTGTCAGACTGGAGAGATTCAATGCTTAGCCTCTCTTTTTTTAACTTTTCTTTTACTCTTCCTCATCCTCAAGACTGTATAACAGCAGGCATTGTCCTCAGCTGTATCCTGCTGCTGTTTCTCTATTGTAATATTTTTTTTCCACTTCTGGAACTGCAGAGATAGTCTGAGGGAACTGGCCCATAACCAGTACGCAGCAATAACAAAGTGCCCCGTTCTATTGGATGCAGAATATAAAACCAGGAGAGACAACTAGTTTGTAGCTCTTCCAATTTTTTTAAGATAAGAGTGTCTCCACCTTTCCTATCACTTAATAGGAAAAGTTGGAACAGACACATCTGAAAAGTGGGATGCTCCCAGAACACGTGAGAATCACTGGTCATCTATGTGAAACTCTTCTTTTGTTTTTTTTGTTGTTTTTTTTTTCACACTGTAAACCTTTCAAGCAGTAAACTCCCAACACCTCCCTGATTGTAGCTGCCTTTGGAATGCAGGCAGTGTATTGCAGAGGGAAAAAAACACAAGTTAATACAGCCTCAAACCCTTTAGATAAGTAGGCTTTCATCTGGCTAGAGAAATAGATGGAGGCAATGTATTTAACCTGGGAGAACAACTCCAAGATAAGCTTCCCCTTGGAGACTGGACACAGAGAAAACCAAGGAGATTCCAAAAGGTAAATAGGATGTTCAGAAGAAGAGGATTAGAAGAAAGCAAGTGGAAAGGATATGCCATTTTCAAGTTCTTCAGGAAAGATAATCTTTAATGGCTCCCTAGTCACTGAATCCCAAATACTGTGACAAGTAAGTTGCTAGTGTGCTAAAGCCCCAGTTAAATAGTTTATCTCATCACATCAATGTCTAGTCAAGTCTCATACACTGCAGGGGAACATTTTAAAAGAACAACATTTTTGGTTCCTTGCAGAGAGGGGATGGATATAAATCTGAAGGTACTTGAAGAGCTGGCTGGTGTCATAGTGAGTCCTCTCTCAATGATTTTTCAATGCTCTTGGGAATCTGGAGAGGTCCCCGTTGTCTGGAAGCTGGCAAATGTTGTCCCAGTCTTCAAGAAGGGCAACAGGGATGACCCCAGTAACTACAGGCCTGTCAGTCTCACTCCTGTGCCTGGCAACATTGTGGAGAAGATTATTCTGGGAGTTATTGAAAAACTCCTGGAAGACAACGAAGTCCTTGGTCCCAGCCAGCACGGGTTCACAAGGGGAAAGTCCTGCCTAACAAACTTAATTTCTTTCTATGACAAGGTTACCCACCTAGCTGATCAAGGAAAGCCAGTCGATGTAATCTTTTTGGATTTCAGTAAAACTTTCGATACTGTCTCTCACAGTATCCTCCTGGACAAAATGTTCAGCACACAGCTGGGTAAACACGTAATGCAGTGGGTGAGCAATTGGCTGACGGGTTGGGCTCAAAGAGTCAGAGTAAATGGGGTTACATCAGGCTGGCGGCCAGTCACTAGTGGGGCTCCACAGGGATCCATCTTGGGGCCGGTACTCTTTAATATCTTTGTTAATGACTTGGATGCAGCACTTGAAGGAATACTAATGCAGTTTGCTAATGACACAAAACTGGGAGGAGCTGTTGACACTCTCAGGGGCAGAGAGGCGCTGCAGAGGGATCTGGACAGGCTGCAGAGCTGGGCAATCACCAACCGTATAAAGTTTAACAAGGGCAAGTGCCAGATTTTGCACCTGGGGCACGGCAACCCTGGATGTACAGACAGACTGGGGAACGAGAGGCTGGAGAGCAGCTCTGCAGAGAGGGACCTGGGGGTTCTGGTCAATGGCAAGTTGAACACGAGCCAACAGCGTGCCCTGGCAGCCAAGAGGGCCAGCCGTGCCCTGGGGTGCATCAAGTGCTGTATTGCAGCGGGTCGAGGGAGGGGATTGTCCCGCTCTGCGCTGCACTGGTGCGGCCTCACCTTGAGTGCTGTGTGCAGTGTTGGGCGCCACAGTACATTAAGGATATAAAGCTACTAGAGAGTGTCCAGAGGAGGGCCATGAAGTTGGTGAAGGGTTTAGGGGTGAAACCCTATGAGGAGCGGCTAAAGTCACTTGGTTTGTTCAGCCTGGAGAAGAGGAGGCTGAGGGCAGAGCTCATCGCGGTCTGCAGCTTCCTCACAAGGGAAGGAGGAGGGACGGGCGCTGATCTCTTCTCTCTGGTGACCAACGACAGGACCCAAGGGAATGGCAGGACGATGTGCCAGGGGAGGTTTAGGTTGGATATTAGGAAAAGGTTCTTCACCCAGAGGGTGGTGGAGCACTGGAACAGGCTCCCCAGGGAGGCAGTCAGGGCGTCAAGCCTGACAATATTCAAGAAGCACTTGGGCAATGCCCTCAGAGACATGGTGTGAATTTTGGGGTTGTCCTATGCAGGGACAGGAGTTGGACTCAATGATCCTTGCGGGTCCTTCCAACTCAGGACATTCTATTCTCTAAGTGCATATAATTGCTTTGCTGGGTTATGCATTAACGCTGGTTATCAGTTGTTACCAGGACTGAACAGTTTGTGAATATGTTATTTTAAGCTACCCCTGCTGCAGCATGTAGGTGCCTTGAGTTTTGCCTATATTTATGCAATTAAGATGCATTTAAGTTTCCACTGCCAGGGGTGATTTCTGGGGTAATGCGTTGTGAGCTTCTCACCAGGACAGGGTTTCAATAATACAGATCCCAATAAAGCTTTAGAGTAAACATACTGCTGAACTTTGAGGATGAAACTAACAAGATTTGAGTACTGAAAATAAAGCCAGGATGGATATCTCTGTCTTCTCCTCTTTTCTGCAGCTGGCTGAGCTAGCTTTCCTGAACAGGAAGTGATCTTGTTAGTAATTTAACCAACATTGTATTTAGTGGGCCCTAAGTTCCACATATCTTTCTGTATTTTCACTAGCTACTAATGTTTTCAAACAGCTGTTAGTGAAAACTGCAAGAAAAAAACTACATTCTGATAGTCTAATTCTTATACATATAGCTTCTCACATGCTTTGATGTAAATTTGGATAAAATGGACTATAGGTCCTACATGTCCTGAACGTTCCTTGTAAGAAATTGAAAGAAAAGGAATAATTAGAAAATATACATAGGATACTTAGAACGAACAGCTTTCTCTAGGATAAAAGATAATTTAATAGCGGTGTCATTAAAGTTTGCATGTGATTAATATTTACTGTGGATCATAAAACTGCATGCATACACTTGTGCAAAACTCCCGTTGCTACCTACAGGGGTTGTTTACATATCATTTAGTCATAACGTTCATGCTTTGCAGAGGAGCTAATCAGTAAATTGATAAACTACATTGAGATGACACTTGCTTAGCTTAAAACATAAGAAGTAAATGTTTAAACACTGGTTATGTCTGACCAGACTGGAGATAGTGCAGCTTATTCTGTGCATGCAGGCTCCCAGCTGCAGTCCATACAAGTCTGATCCACCTTGCCCAGTAGTTAGGGCCCCAACAGAAACCCAAGAGCAGGCCAGCCAAACTCAAGAGAATGCATATGACTTTCTAAACACTAGTCACATTAAACAACTTTAAAAAAGGGGTTTAACTGATGCATTTGAAAATTAAATGTGATAAGGAAATTATGCTCTTCTTCACCTGGTGTACAGAGAAAATATCTGATAAACTGAAGATGAGTAAATTTCAGATGGATCAGGTAAAAAGTTCTTCCAACTGTAGTTGAAGAAACTGGACACAAGATATTTGCAGAGTTTTGGGTTTTTTTGTTAGGTTTGTTTTGGGTTTTGTTTGGTTTTTTTGAAGTGCAGTAATTAGATCTGTTGTAGCTCTCTTGATGTGTGTGTTTCAAGGATACCATAATCTCATCTTTCAGAGAAGGAGGTTATGGCTTGCAAAAAAAAAAAAAAAAGTCTACAAGGAATCTCCCCCTCTTCCCTGAACAAGCACCCTTTCTCTCCGAGTGGCTTAGATGGGCACATTCATAGAAGGGTAGTCCTTCATTCTCTGAATAACCAGATAGATTATAAAACAGTAGGCATTGCTAAGGACAAAAAAATCAAACCTGATGGTCTGATGCAACGTGGCAATTCCTACAGCATTACTAGTAGTTCATTTCCAGACAAAGTCCTTTAAGTAGCTAGATAAGAAATCCACTCTCCCTCAGATATCCCTGTCAATGGAATTTGTATTGCATACAATATTTATTACATCCTTAAGGCATTCCACATGACTTGTCTCACACTGGCTTCTGTACAGGTCCAGGTGCATGTTGTATTCCCTGAGAGGTTATGAAGGAAGCCCTTGGCAAAGGACCTCCAAGAGGCAGTCAAGGGACTAAGAACCAAAATGTTTAGTTGGTATTACGAGTTAGGTCTGTGAAAATACCTGTTCAAAGCAAAAAAATTAAGACACAGCAGACATTCCATATTAAGGAACAGCCTGGCACACTAGTAGCTAATTGATTGTTAATGTTTAGTAGATTTGTAGAATGTAGCATAAGGAGACAATTAAGCCTCCATACTGCTTATAAGCTGTAGAACTGATTTTTGAAAATATTATCTTATTTGGTAGACAATAAAAGCAGCTTCCAGCCTGCTACCAAAGTTTATGCAGCTGAAGTAGGCAATACAGTTCTCTTCTGACAGTATGTCACTTAAATAGCATTTAAGACCAAAGTGTGTACTCTCCCCCTGCTTTTATTGTCAATTATCTTGTCAATTATCTTCTCTTTAATGAAACTGCATGTTTTGGAGACAGAAAAAAATCCTACTCTTCTAAAAACCTGAACAGAAGAGCAGATGTTTACTTTGGAGTGTTCAATAACATCAGATCATCTTCTCTTCTCTCCAAAAGAGTTGGGTTTTAAAGTTTACTCCCCGAGCAGTACTTTCTATCAAAATACTTGTTAGGTAACATTTTTTCCCCTCAGTTGCTGGAAAATGTGCAAAACAGAAAAAATGTAGCTTTCTTTTCACTGTAGAGAACATACTGAATTGGGCTTTTAGCACAACTAAATTCTCTTTGAAATATGAGATGTCTCTGATTGGAACTCCAAAATAAACAAGGAACCCCCAGCCAAACCCCAGAGAAAGAAAAATGGAGATATAAAGCAGTTAACTCCCTTGTCAGCATGCTAAGCAGAGAATTCACCCTTGATTTCCAGCAAATATTCAGCAAAAGCAAGATGAGGTCTTTATTAACTGAGAGGTAAAGATGAAATATGCTCCACTGACTGTGCTCTGGAAATAAAATGAAAGGGCTCCATACTTGTAACAGGTAAACAAGAGCCTTTTGAAGAAAAGGGAGCACTGCAGAATCTAAATTAATTTCTTCTGCAATCTCCTCGCCTCTATTTAGGCTCCATACTAATTGTTACCTCTTCCCTTTTGGTTAAGTTTTATCAAGTTTTTGTGTCTTTTTTCCCTTGTTTGGGCTGAAATCTATTAATACATAACCAGCCTGTGGACATATCATCATCATATTATGTATTCTATATACTTACATGTAGCACCTATCTTTTGTCACCTCTTAAACGTCCTAGAAATACCTTTTTTTCCACACCCTTCAAAGAGTCCATCATAACAAAGCATACTTTATGAGTGCCAAAAAAAAATATACTGAAGCACATTAGTAGGTTTTCTTCTGTTCCAGAATTGTCTACATTGTAGTCTGGACAGCACATGGAATGTATCTGCCCCCTAGCCGTGACTTTTTTGGGGGAATACCTTATCATCACCTCTTTGAACTGGTATGCATCCAACAAGGGTTATAGTCACTTGGCTGCCTTCAGCACTAGCTTCATGATAATGCTTCCTAATGGCTTCTGGACAGACTTCATGTCCATCTGGTGCCCCAAGGTGAACTGACAAACTCATTCTGCAGCAGAGAACACAGCCTGCAGCTCCTTTTTAAGTTGAACTTAGCTCCCTTCTGTGCCCATCAGAACACTGCAAGCTCTACTGAACTGGCTTTGCCTCAGTGCCACTCCTAGCCCCTGTTCCTAGGCATCATTACCTCTAGTATTATTCTGCTAGCCATTCCACAGAAAGACTGTATGTGCTAAAGGAGGGTACTGGTCCTGTGACTTCCCCTGCTCTTTCAGATACTTTTTGACTATGATAATTTCTTTTGACAATATTTCTATTAAAATAGATAAGTCACCAGAAACAATATTTTTGATCTTGTACTTTCTTGATATCTGAGAGAGTGCACAAGACTACACAGCAATCTGTCAGAAGTAATGTTCTATCTTTAACATTAACAAGAAATTGTTTGTACACCAAGTAATTTTTATCCTTTATTATTAAAGCAAAAGAAAGATAAACAGTTGTCCAAAAGTTCAGCTGACAGCAATAATAGTTAACGAAGACAGTGACAACAGTTTATAAAAAGTTTATCATTTTGACCTCACTGAATCATCTGATGTGTTCTATTTTCAGTGGGGATTTTATGTTAAAATAGCTGTAGCTTGCTACTATCACAAGTAAAATGGTTAAGATTATTGTAAGGTCTTTTTCATGTAGAGAGAAGACACGTAAACACCAAATTATTTCAAAACTTCCTTCTTTATTATTAAATTCATTCTGGTAACATCCCTCTGCCTAATGCATTATGCATTGAAATTCTGCAATTAAATACTAGTTCATTGCTCAAGATTCAAGATTTAAAATGTACTTTGTATTGCAAAGTGTCACTTGAAAGTACCTGGTGTTATTATGGTCAAATATTTTATTATAAGGTGTCCCACTAGTCCAACACAAACATGAAGGTAGCTTACCTGGAATGTTTTCACAGAACAACTTAAAGACCAAGATAGTCATCATGTACGACTTCCAAGATAAATTACAAATTTTTAAAGCTATTTTTAAAACCAAGTTGTTATTATATTAATCCACGTGTTTTTCATACTTGATTTATTATATTCAATAAGTCTGTCCATCCTTCAGCCGGAGATTTAAAAGATGAGTTGCCTTGCTTTTGTGAATTTTTAGCTACTGGAATAATCTTAAGAAGCTTTATCTATGTTTTTACTTTAATGTCTAGCATCATCTGCAAAATACATCATATCCTCTCTAAGCTAATATTTGATGATAAGGAATCACAAATCTTTCAATAAGCAAAGCAGAATCCAGAATCTTTGAAGACCTGCTCCCAACTGAAAGTCTGAGCAAATCCCCCTATAATTCTCAGGGTGTTAATAATAATTATTTGAAAAAAATAAATATTATGTACCCGCAGAAAACTGATATAGCCTAGTGACTTGGGAAGAGTAGATGGAAGGTGTGATTCTTATACCTATTCATCTACCTGTTGATAAAAAGACACTTTAAGAAATAAGAGGAAAAACCCCTAAAATGACAAGCTTCATATGGTAAAAAAAATAATATCTTAATCCAATTTCTGTCAGAGACATCTTTATCATAGTTCTACCTTCTTGCAAAAGGTCGTAATAAACAATTTAGTAAAAACACGTTGCAGTTACATTTAGAACATTACGGGCTTAATTCAGTTGCCTGCACACAGGCACATGGTACCATTCAAGCTCTGGTAGCCTGCAGCTGCCATCCCAGAAGACCTCTTGTAGGTTCTGCGTCACATCTGACAGCCCCCTGTATCAGCACATAACAAGTTTAAAAAAAAAATCAGATAGTGCAGTATTTAATAATTATAAGTTTACTCTTAGACTTGTTATCAATTTATTTTGCTCTACAACCTGATTTTACAAATTATATACTAGTCAGTAGCTTAGCTAAAAAAATCCATCCAACATCCTTATAATCTTTGAGAAACAAGCATAAAATAATCGTACAGGAAATGCAAAATAGAGATTTTTACACATCTAAATGCAATCTCTAGTAATTCAGGTCTTTCCTCATGCTAATAATAGAACTGCTTAGATTTAGCAGAAGACAATTGCCTCTCACAGAGTGGCATAATACAAAATGAGAAACTTTTAATAGCTGTGAGAAAAATTACATTATTAGCATTCATAGCATAGCCTATAATCTACCGTATTTCCATTACTTAAGAGTAGCATTTGTTTGATCTATTCAGAGCAATTCTGGATAGGAAGATCTAATTCATGGACACAATCTTATTACAGCATCTGAGACCAACATTGGTCTTGTTGCTGCCTTTCCTGCACACCACAGGACTTCTGGTGCAGACTGTAAGGACACATTCATGTTTAATTATTATGAAAATGTCACGTAAAGAATGAGAAGGGAGTTAAATCACTGTACAAAGATTTAAACTGGAAGCTGGTAAGGTTTTAATAACACTCTGCATGTGAATTATGCTTCCAATAACACATAAATATATTATGAAGCTTTAGCTTGTATAGAGCAGTTTCTTCTGACTTAATGTATTTGAAAAAGAGAATGGCTGTACTTTGTGGTAACAGAAATACCAATTATGAATCAAACTCATAGTTGAATTCACTTAATTATAGCTGTAGTTAAGGCAAAAAACACATTTAAATACTTTTTCTTCAGTTTGTGAAAGTGAAGAGACATTGTTAATATCCTCATATTTATTGGAGTACAGTAATGAAACCCCAGCCATTCGCTGCATTGCCATGCACCCTCTTGGCATGCCTCTCATTTTAGCTGGACACCAGCCGTACTGCAGGCCACCTCCTACCTCCGCCTCCTGTCACCCACCACAGGGAAATGGCGGTTCCTCCATCACTGGCCATTTCCCTTTTTACCTACCACAGCGTCTCCAGCCTTACCTCTGTGTCCTGGAATATCCAACCACGCAAATGTTACAAACATCTGCAGGAGAGGGTAGAGAGGCAATTTTGAAGGAAGCTAACACACTTGATACTTGGTGTATCAGGTGCTCATGCCCAGGTGTTGGCAGGAACCTCTGTGAGGAGAGGTCAGGGCTGCCCCATGCCTGACATGGCTGGTTCTAACCAGTTACAGCCAGTTCCACAGCAGCCCCACCACAAGACACAGCTGAGACCATCACCAACACTGGTAGAGCCTCTGTGGTAACAGATTTAAGATGGGGAAAAACTGCACAGCTGTGAGGTAAAAAGTATAAGAAATTATCACAGCAAGCACCTAGGTCAGACAGGGAGGAGCAGTGCCAGGTGCTTGAGCAGAAACTTCCCTGCAGCCCTTGGAGAGACCATGGTGGAGCAGATTTTTTTCCTGAAGGACTGCAGACTAGGGAGAATGCTAGGGCAATGGAAAAGTATGAGCTCTAGGTTGTGTAAACTGAGAATAGCACATGTACTTGCTGTCACAAGCCACATGAAATTGTCCCCAAAAAATCCAACCTCCTAAGACCACCTTGCCTCAGCAGGTGAGAGCAACAGCATCACCAGACATTTTGAAGGTGGCTTGTGGTGGCCTCATGTAAAAAGTTACTTGCTCTTCACATTATTCTTCATTTTACTTACTAATGAAGAGAAGATGAGCAGCTCTGTTCTTCTAGTATAGTCACTGCTATAAAAAAGTTTAAAAAAATATGCCATGTTGGTGTACTGGGTTCTAGCTACAGACTAATATCCCTCTGCAAGAAAAACCTAACATTTTAAGGAGTATTTGGAAGAAAGGGATTTTTTTTTATTGTGTTACAAGATTTTTACTTCATATTTATGAAAGCACTTTTCTGTTAAAAAAAGCCTCATCACAATCTTGACTGCAGGGGAGCCGTGACAGAGCCTGACAGCTCAGGTTTGTCCTGACTGCTCCTTTTAAGATTTAAAAGCAGTCTTCAGCCTCAGCCCCCATCCCTACATCTGCTTTAGCTGGAAGTGAGCATAAACATCCAAAATTTACACAGATGGACCCCTTTTGGCCTCAGGACAGCTGCCAACCCTTCAAGAGCCACTGCTGTTCTGTTCCCACTGCCCCACCTTGGAGAAGGCAACCACAATATTTCATGCACATTTAATACTAACATGAAATATTTATTACCCTTTCCAGCTTTAAGTTCTGTTTAGCATTCTATATAAAACCTTAAATTGGCACCAAAAAACCCCATACAACTGGAAAGACTTCAGTCCCTGAACCCATGAAAGCTGCAGTGAAGTGAGTTGCTTCACAAGATCACAATTAAAAGTTTATTTGCATTGTACATAATCAATCCTCTTACACTCTCAATTATCTTGTCATTACAGTGGTACAGGAACTTTAAGAGATGTTAAAGGATTTGAACCTGCATTATCTCATTACTCTTACACAATCTGTCAATAAATTAATGCATTGAGTATGACCGGAAGCACCTAGCATATTCTTCCTAACTCTCTATCCCAATAAAACTAACATTCTCAAGTATTTCAGATCCCACACCTCAACCTCTGATGCAACTCAAGGTGCTCAGACTGCAGTGTCCCATCTCTAAAAATCCACAAGAGAACAAACTGGCCCCAGCCCAGCCCACTGGCCAAGTATATGGACTTTTAGGTTACCTATCAGGCTTCCCTGCCTGCACAGACAGCCTTGCCTCTGACAATTAGGGCGCCCACAACCTCTGACCACCTGCACAAATAGCACAAGGCAAAGATGGACACAACAACAGCAGATGGTCTATAGAACAAGGTGAATAAAAGCAAAAAGTCAACCCATGACAAAGATGGAGAATGCATGTTGAAGCTCAGCTGGAATGACGCAGGAAGCACGAGTGGCAGAGCAGAGGCTCAGCCAGGGCACTGGCCACAGAACAGCAGCCTAAGGAAAGGACAAGGGTGCTGCAAGATGGGGTAGGGTAGGGCTGATGTGCAGCCAAGGGAACATGAGGAAATGAGGGTGCCAGAGCAGTGGCACAGGCTGCCCAGAGAGGCTGTGGAGTCTCCTTCCCTGGAGACATTCAAAACCCGCCTGGACGCGGTCCTGTGCCCCCTGCTCTAGGTGTGCCTGCTCACGCAGTGGGGTTGCACAAGATGATCTCAAAGTCCCTTCCAAACCCTACCATTCTGTGATTTTGTGAACAAGAGACACCCAAGAAAAGGCTGAGGCCAGCCTGCCACACCCGCACTCCATGTGTGCCACCACAGGAGGAAAGGGCTGAACCTGAGCACCCCCATGCTCAGTCACCCCACCTGAGTACTGCCACCCAGTCAGCTGGGGGACAGAGCCTGCAGGCCAGGTGGGGACACCTGCAGCAGCTCCCCTGTGGGTACAGGGCTGCAATGGAGTCAGGCCCTCACCCAGGTCTGGTGCAAGCCAAGCAATCACACCTCAATGCTCATCTGCCCCAGCAGTGATTCTTTAGTGTACCAGCACCCTCCTTCCCAGGCATGTGGGTATGGGAAGGTCATTTTTCAGTTCCTCCCCAGGCAGACAAATAGCTTTGGAAGATTGGAAAGTGTTGTTTAAAAAAAAATTCACACACACACATGGAGTCTAAGAGACCAGAGGTAGAGCCAGGAACAGCCTGCAGCAGGAGGGGAAGGGTCTTGCCTTCCACAGACTACAGCCCCAGCTTCAGGTACTTCCATCTACTCCCTACCTAACTTTGATAAAAGAATGTGCCAATATATTAAGAAGCCCTTCTTGAGTAAAGACCTCTGAATAATCCTCACACTTCTGCCTCCTACTATTACTTCCTCCAAAACTCTACCCCTCAAGCCCAGAAAAAATAAACAAACCCCACTTAAAAATATATATTTAAATCCTACCAAAAAATCTGTTTTCTGTTATGTTAACCACACACTAGTCAACATCCTTCCCTGGCCTTAAGGGGAGCAGCTGCCAAGAAGTGGCCTTCAACTCACTCAAACTGCAGAGGCTTTGTTACAGAGACACTCCCTGCAAGAGACTAGTTCCAGCTGGATGTTGGTATTTCACATTATTCCTGCATGTTAAATATTTAAAGATATACAAGTTACTTAAGCCTTAAGAAATGTGCTAAAATACAAAGACCAAAGCTGCTTTAAGACTTCAAAAAGGCAGTGTGTTAGTTCTGCTCATCTCTGCTTGAGATATTATTCCCTGTTGCACATTCAACTTCCACCCTATTAGTCAGACACATTGTTTCCAGCAGAAACACCCTCCTGTTTGAGCAAGCCTTAGGTGTTTAAACAAGAGGGGCTCCCACCAGCACCCATCTCCTCTCATTTCTTCTTGCTAATGGGGTAATGGATCTTCACAATTCTTGGAGTTCCATAATTATGGGTATAAGAGGTAGGACTTTCTCCTATTTTTAATCAGTGCCAGCTCATCTCAGGTTAAAAAAGTGAAAAAAATCACATCTTATAGTATGCAACAGACTAATAAAAAGGCTATGTATCAGCATAACAGGCAATGAATAATTCTTACAGTTCTGCTTGTGGAGGAAGTTATGCAAAGCCTCCTGGTGTTAAGCATCTGGAAGACAAGAACACCCCACCACACTATAAAGTGATAGCCCAGCTCCTGGCAGCTCCTCACTTGCAGGAGAATCAAGCATGTACTCCAGATACTTCTCACTGCTTTCCCTTCTGTCAGCAGCTCTTCTAAACAGGTCCAGTCTGTCCAGGCAAAGACAATACACGCCTTCCATCTCTCAACTGTGGTCTACTTGAAGAAAGGCACACAAGTTTCAGTCTACATATATGGAGAATAAAATGCAACCAGGCAGACAGGATAGAAACATAGAAAGGTCCCTCAGGTGCATCCTGTTCAGTCATTTGCTAGAGTTGCATCTGTGACACAGAAGTACTCAAGGCCATGTGCTAAGAAAGGGGCTACAGAAGCCTTCCAAATTTCAGAAGCACAAGACAGGGATATTTCTACGCACATCCAGAGTCAGCTGAATGACAAAGACATCTAAAAAGATTCCTTTGACTTCATCTGTGTTATCAAATATACTCAAAAGCAAGGTCGCTGCAACTCAGCAGTCCATGCTGATGCCTCACGGAGGCCAGAAGAGCATTCTCAGCTGCATTTCCAGTTCTCCTTCTCATCAGCACCTGAATGGATGTGTAGTGAATCCTGGGGGGGGAGGAAAAAAAGCCAAATAGAAGATATTTCTTGTGTGCCCATTTCCCCTTCAGTCCTTACTGCAAGATGAGGATCAAAGAATCCTAACCCATCCATTCACCCACAGGACCAGGTAGTATTATATAATCCCAGGGCTACAGTAGGTATTTTGCCACCAAGAGCTGCCCCACCACATTCCCTCTCTGCAATTTCATCTCTCCTGCCACTACAAGTTTTAATTTGAATGATCTTGCTTAGGAAGAACAAGTATCTTCTCAGCACAAACATCTCATCCTGGTTGCACAAGGCAGGCTTTGCTAGCATGGGATTTTTCTTTACCTCTGGTAGAAGTTGATGACGTCTCAGCTGTCTATAGAACTGCAACACAGAAGGATCAGCCCTCACTACTTTCGGATCAAAATCCAGAACACGGAGACCCGCAAGGCTGCGGGCTCGGGAGAGGGCTACATAAGCCTGCCCACTTTCAAAGACACGAGACAGGGAGATTTCCACACAGTCTAAAGACATGCCCTGTTAAAGACACAGACAAAAGTTTGTTACAGAACAAACAAAGAACATTGTGTTGAGTCAACACTAACCTGTCCTACCTGTCAAAAGGTACTGTCCTTGGTGTACAGGTTTGATAAACAAAAGGAAATCTTTTATTTAACTATATAGCATTAAAAGATGGCAATCAGTAGAAAGAAAAGGACAGTTTTCTACTTTCATGAAAATGCTAGCAGACAGTAGGATCCACTAACTCACTCCAGCAAGCCTCTTGTGTGAAACTCCACAAATCCCATATAATAAATACAGCAGGGAAAGAAATCCTGCTTGTCTCACTCCTGGTAATTAACTAGAGCAGCCACCAGTCTCAAGCAGTCCTCAGGTAGATCGTCTGAGGCAGAGCTTGGGTTAGGCCTGGACAGCCGTTTCTGCACCAGGAGACATCCCAGGAGGCAGCAGAATTTACAATATTTAAGCAGTGGCATGGGAACAAACTCACAGATCTAATACCAAGACAAGTATTTATCAAGGTATATGAAGTCTTCTGGAAAGGTAGGAACTGTATTAGTTACATTGAAAAAACCCAACACACACTACCAAAGGGGGGTGTCCAGCCCAAAGAGCACAGCTGTGGCTCCTGCAGCTTCTTAAGGTACACTGCAAACCTCAGCATCACTAATGCTGCTGACTAACCTGATCAGCCCACAGCAGTAAATAATGCTGTTTTATAGTCTAACACCAAGTATGCAGATGGCAGCACCCTTATGGAAACTAGCAGCATTGCTAGCCCACCCTTGACCCTATGAGACAAGCATCACAAGCAGAAGAGATGCTGCCTTCTCTGCAGCTAGACACACATATTCTAGATGTCCCCCACAACAAGAACCTTTCAGTTTTCCCTCCTGTTTTACCAGCAATGCAAACTCCCCCAGGAAATAAGGCTTATGATGGTGTAAAAGTCCATAGACAGCTGTAAAGAACACCCACCTGACTCTTGTGAATGGAAATGGCCCATGCCAATTTTAAAGGCAACTGTTGACGACTCAGATGAACTCCTGATGGACCTTTGAAGACCCATTTCTCCATTTTGATGACCTGCATAATCCCACAGAGAAACCTCACCTTAGGCAGCCCTGTAGGAATGGGAGCAGGAAAGAAACAGGTATGTATTCCTGACACTCAACAGCCAGGAAGCCAGCAGTCAAACAACACTTTTTCCCCCCCTCCTCCTTCCCCATGTCAGTCTTTTCCGAATTTTAGGGCTGCATTAAGAAAATCCCACACCAGGAAAAAACAACACACACAAACACACACACACTAAACCCAGAGTAAATAGGACATCCTGAAATGATGTTTGGGACCTACTTAAGCAGGAGAATTAAAGTCAGATAATTTATCTGTTGAGATGCAGAAAGATACATGTTACAGGTAATGGAACATTATTCTCTGAGAAAAAAAAAACACCAAGACTTGCTTCAACAGAACAGACAAGAAGCAAAAGTGAGCGTACGTGTCTAGAGAATAACCACAGGAGGCCCTACAGATGCTACAGTTGATGCAGTGCATGACATCACAGCTCATGAGAGCCCCAAGCCTCTCACCACAGATAAAACCTCCTCCCTGCTTTCCCTCAAGTTATTCTTACCAAGCAGTAAACAAAATTAACAAGTCATCAGCCACTGATAAGCTGTTGAAGGAAGAGGGAAAAAAAAACAAACAAACGAGAGATCAAAAAGCTTACTTACCCTTCTGTTCACTTTCAAATCCTACAACAACTCCTCGTGCCCCATTCACCAGCCCTTGACACACATCCAGATTCTTAGCTAGCATCACCTACAGAGAAAAAGAGAAATCTCTTAGTCCACTAGCTTTACAGCTTGTTCAGCCACCTGCAGCTAAGCTTCTAGCCAGAAAGCAGAAGCACAACAGGCCAACATAGCCACGACCACGTCATCCTATTGCAGGATAGGCCACCGTATCCAATTTGACTGAAAATATTTCACAGCCGTTCCTTCCTAGGATTCCCCACTACATCCATCCTGCAGCACTGAACACTACTTGAGCTGCTTCTGTCCACAGCTGTGAGCTCAGATCCAGGGAACAGACTCCCCTTCCCCAAACACCAACCAGCCTAGACATATACAGATTCTGGGAACATCAAGGCAAACAGTGCTGCTGCTAAGCATAACCCTGCACCCTTTCCACTCTGACAGCCCTAGCCCACAGCAAGGTCCCCAGTCCTGCAAACCCGGCAAGCTGTGCCATACCCTGACAGGCTGGGAGGACTGCCTGTGTTCTCCGCTACCTGGAAGCTTCTAAATCTGATGGGAAGTGTGTGTCAGTCATGGCAGTAACCACTGTCCACGAGAGGTGGACCTGCACTCAAAGCAAACTAATTCTCTGTCTGGATAAGATTCCAAGGAGAAAGGATACAGAGATTGTGATAGAGCCTTCTGTTGGCCTGGCACAGCAATTCCATACAGAATCTGCGTGCTATACATTAATCCACTTTATACATTTATCTGCTATTCCTTTATTTTTTTATGCCATTTGACCCGCTGGTCTTTCACAAATGTATGTGCACACACTCACCTGGGCTCCAAGCTTTAGCTCAACTCTACCACCCACAGGACACTGAGCATCGATTAACTTGACTAGCATTGGGTCACTGTCCAAAGCCTCAAAAGTGTGCACTTCTCCTGTTAAGGAAAAAAGGTGTGACAAATTGCAACCATTGAACATAATCCACACAACATTGCAGGAAGCTCAGTATTTATTTCTAACAGCAACTCTCTTCTACTATCCATTCTGCTCTGCTGGTAGGACACCTTTACACAAACCTTGTCACATCCAACAGCAGAAAGCTCCCTATTGCCTCTCTTCCCAACGTAGCTCCCAGAGCATGAGAAGGTTCAGGAACAGAAGGCCAGCAGTAAATAAGGCCTGAGCAGTCAACATTTTGAGCATATGACCAGTTTCACTTGCTGCCAACATCAGATCCCCAAAGAGGACTGAGAGAGAATCCTAGGGCCAGACAGGGAGGCAGAAATGAAATAACCCTTAATTCAAGTCATGGCTGGATAGAGCACAGCCTTCCTGGGATGGGATGCTATAGAAAGAAAAAGAAGGGGTATGGAGCCAATAATGACCCACCCTACCTTGCAGCAACCAATGAGCTCACCATCTATTACACGCCAAGTAACACTGTGGATTTTTAAGCAAAAAGCTGTGAAGTATTTCCCCAGTCAGCTCAACTCCAGCAGGCACAGCTTGGACTGGTGCTGCTGTGCATGACGGAGCACTAGTCCTCCTGGCACCACAGAATCACCATTGCATCCACTCGGAGCTCAGCCCCAAAGCCAGCAGCTTCCTCCAAGGAGTTCACCTGGTAGCTGTTGCAAGCATCTCTCATTAGTTACTTCTACATCATCTTTATGGGTGCAGAGCCGCGTAGCCAGGATCCCATCGCACTCCGACCTGTTAGCAGCAGTCTGCATCAGCAGTCTGGTAACCTCCTCTGTGCACCTGGTAACCAGGAAAAGGGGATTCTTATTTGAAGGGATCAGGTACAGGTCTTGAGCAGTGGTAACCTCCACACAGCTGGATCAGGCTGTGCAAGACCCAGGCCTCCAGAGAGCAGGACAGAGAAAGATAACTACGCAAGGTTGGAAAGCAGTGCAAGTGTGTCCCAGCCCTGCCCACTACCAGCTTGGGATCCACTGAATTCCTTAGCAGAAATTGCAAAGGGGGACCCCTAGGGAGGTCCTTCCTTACTGGAGCAGCATATATAAAAGCTTTAACTAATGTAAGCAGGCTTTATAAGTATTGCCCCCAGCTACACATTCCTGACAGAGCTCTTTCCACTGCTCTATCAGTCGGGAAGCAGGGATTACAAAGAGAGCAGAGTTTCTCCTTACCTGCCTAAACGGACCACGCTCAGGAGCGAGACAAAGGTCTTGTCAGTCTGTCTCCGCACTTCAGTCAGCTCCATGTTTATGTGGATGCATTTCCTCCAGCTTTTTGCCTGGCAAATCATTCTCTTGTTACAGAAGAGGCAGACTCAAAGTACGAGAATGAGTTTAGGGACAGTTTTGTACCTGGAAGCAGAACTTAGTTTCTTCATTAGCCTTGCAGACTGGGGGTAGCTGCAAGAAGTCCCCACAGATGATCAGCTGAATTCCTCCAAAAGGCTCATCCCGTTTTCTGACTGCCCTGGAAGGGGGGGAAGAGAGGAGAAGCTTTGAACGCCCTCCAGGACATGGATGTAGTCAGGTCTCAGAAGTTACTTCTTAGTCTGTCAGTACATTCAAACATGCACCACCTGCAGTAAAATATGACTACCCTCAGCTGTGTCAGAAGAGCTCAAGTAATTAAGTAATGCTATTGCATGACATTAAGCTTCCTTTGCTTACCCACCCCACGTGTTGTTACCCATCTTGGTTCTTTGGTAGCTGCTATGCTACAACTGCTGCTCCCTGCAAGAGAGAACTGCTGGGCACAGCCCAGACAGCTGTATTCTGGACTCAACTCTATAGACAACACTTGTCTCCGGAGTTGGAAACAATAACCGAATAGCCGCAGCTGGGGAGCAGGGACACAAGGTCTGCCCAGGTGCTGGCTACCATTGCATGCTTCCTTCCAGTTCTATGCCAGCAGTTGCCTTGTATTCGTTCACACAAGAGGAAGGAAGCAGCCTAGAAATTTAGGAAAACTAATTTCTATTAGCTGTTTGACCTGACAATCACTCACCTCGCCACTGCCTCCAGCCTGTCAAAGAACTTGCCATCCACCATTGAGATCTCATCGATAATTAAGTGCTGGCAGGCCAGCCAGTGCTGGCGCACCCCAGGCCTCTCTGCCAGCTGAATACACTGTTCCAGCGGTGCCTTCCCAGAGCCAATCCCTGGCAGGGGAGAAGAAAGAGAAAGACTTAAAGAACAAGTCTTATGAGGAGCGGCTGAGGGAGCTGCGGTTGTTTACCCTGGAGAAGATGAGGCTGAGGGGAGACCTTATCGCTCTCTACAACTACCTGAAAGGAGGCTGTAGTGAGGTGGGTGTCGGTCTCTTCTCTAGTGATAGAAGGAGAGGAAATGGCCTCAAGCTGCATCAGGGGAGGTTTAGATTGGATATTAGGAGAAATGTCTTTACTGAAAGAGTGGTCAGGCACTGGAACGGGCTGCCCAGAGAGGTGGTGGAGTCACCATCCCTGGGGGTGTTCAAAAAATGTGTAGATGTGGCACTTCAGGGCATGGTTTAGGAGGCCTGGGGGTGTTGCGTTGACAGCTGGACTCTATGATCCTAGAGGTCTTTTCCAACCTTAGCGATTCTATGAAAGCAAAGCTTTGGGAAGCTCCTGACTCTTTAGGAAGGGAGCGAGAGCTCCCAGCTCCTCACTGTCGGACAGACCCTTACCTGCAAAGGCATGGAGAGTAGTG
>VZTV01014519.1:0-10597 GCA_013400875.1 Anhinga rufa
AGAATTGTATTTTTTCTTTGTATTTTCATACAGTCTTAATAACTTGAACACCATGCACATGCACGGAAAATACTTAAATAGATGTCTAATGGCTAATTCCTTTCCTCACCAAAGTATTAAAGTTACAATGAATATACAGTGAACTTGTTACCTTCTCTAATTTGCTCACCTGAAAGAGCTTGAATCACATTCAAACTGCAGTGCTGAAAAATCTTTATTATTTATTTCAAAGGCATAGTTTACTTTGGAGTTGGCCACTTTTACAAAGACCATGTGAGATAAAGTTCTCCTGCTTCTATGAAAGTCATGATCAGATTCTAAGAAAAATTTCTAAAACAGAACCAGGTTATTTCAGGGATTCAGAAATAAAGCAATTCAGGGTGCCTGAAGGGCTGCCAGAAGACACAAGGAGATATTTTGCAAAATTCATCTATCCACAGCTACAGACATCCTCCATTAACCACTTATAAAAAATGAACACCCCATCTATTTGTTCTGATGACCCAGCTGGTCTTTCAGACTCCAAGACTTGCAGGCAATCCTTGCCATTTCTATTTCCAGTCTGCATTCCTCAAACTATGAAAATGAATATTAAATTTGAGCCTTTTCAACCCTTTTTCTTGTGCCAGCATTTTAGTTCTTGTTAAGTGCTTGGTCTTAGCAACTATCATGGTCACTATTAGCGTTTGCCAGTCCCTAGTAACGCTAGCCTCCTTTCTGTAGTTTTGTGGTTTGCCATCACTCTACCAATCATCTCCTAGGTTTTAAAGGGTCAGTGACATCTTCAGCTTCTGGTATTCTCTCACAGAAGCCGCCTCTGTTTGTTACAACACACACACAAAAAAGCATCATCTTAGAATAGACTATCCAAAATTATGACGCATTATATTTAATATGATTTATGTCATCGATCAAGGTCATGATTTGGAAAAGTTTATCTGAAAATAGTCAAGGTCCAACAAAAGACTTACTGAGGATTACAGATCAATGCTGCTGACAGAATAACAGATTAAACTTTAGGAATAAGAAAAGCCTAATCTGACTTTGCATATCCGCCATAGCTGGATTAATCCCAAGACTGTGTTCTTTGTTATTGAACTGTTCCACTTAAATACTCATCATTAACAGCGTTTTAATGTTTTGGTNTGGTACCTGGCAGTTTCTATATATTGCTTCCTGTCAGACAGTTTAGCTAAATTCTTTTTTAGAGTTATATAAATTTTAAGACATAACTTGTCTCATGAAAAAACTTGGAGAAGCGTGTATTTATTTGAATATTTGCATAGTAACCTTGATACATCCATTATAATTAAAGTATTCTGTAGGGGTAAAAGTCAAAAGAGGAACTCCTACTTAATAAAAATGGAAAGTACAACCTGATATTTATCAACACCTGAATGGCTATAGAGTTATACACTTTCTCCTCACCATCTTTGAGGAATATAAAAAGAACAATGACATTAGACCTGCATAAGGCATACATCAAGAATGCAAGATAGCAAATGGAGAAGATGCTTTACTTATAATTCTTCTGTAAGCAGGAGTCTTCCAAAATGCCTAGACTTCATATTGTATGCCACTTTTATTCTGTTAAGAGAGCTCAGATGATGTGGGAGTCACTTGCATTAATGCTCCAAACATGGACAAACTTTAATCTCTGTTCATTCATAATTTGTTCACTTGGAATCAGCTATACTGATTTAAGAAAAACAAAGAAAAGGTAATGATGCCCCAGGATGTTGGGTGCCAATTTATTAAGCCTTTAAAAAGAACCCAGAAAGTTAGAGAAAAAATATTCCAATGCATGAATCACTTTTTTCTTATTCTAATGCAACACTGCTATAGGCATTAGTTATAGAGATAGATCAGGCCCACACTGCCTTTTTAAAATGAAAGACTGGTTTTGCAGCTGACACATGAACAAAAAAAAACAGACCAAAGAAAGAGCAGCACTGTCCCCCATGGACTTTCATTTCATTTGGGATATATTTCTTCTCTTTAAACTAATATAATCCAAACATGTTGGTCTTTAAAAGCAGACTATAAAAGGCTGTCTGTTATGGTCACAGGGCAACATGTAACACTGCACTTATGATCTTGATCTTGGAGGTGAGTAGGGAAGTCATTTGTTCTGATTTTATAGCATTTAATTTCATCATTACATTTCATTTCACAGAGCTTTGGATCTGGTCACTAATGGCACAGCCATGACCAGGTAAGGATCTACACTTCCTATGTCTTATGACAGCCTGGGTTAGAACCTTAATTTTTACATGCCAACATAATGTTGTTAATCATCACTAATTCACAGGTGTTTAGCTGTGATAGAAGACTTTTCCCTGAAGATATGAAACACACAGATTTCTATTGTTAAGATTTCAGAAATTCTAGAAAAGTTTCCCTTGTTAGTCAGTTTAAGAAATAATCAATATTTGACTCAGGTTGTTAGTGAGTTTTATGTAAGCATTCACACTCACACAGACAGCAAGTACCCATTAGCTAGAAAAATACAATGAACCTAGCAAGTTTGAATCAAAAATCATTTACTGACATCTTACAGAAGCAAGGTCAAAGAGAATTGCTATTTTAGGCAGCCTCCAGGTTTCTTGGAGACAAAGGTTTACTCTGTATATCTGCATAACCTTGTCCTTGTCATCTGCATAACCTTCAGACCTGAGGAGGTTTAAGATAAATGAATTGGAAAAGATTAAGTGAATCACAGGTTGAGCATTTCTTAACCCTCATCATGCTACAGGATCAGTTGTAGTAGTATAACTCAGCTGACCAGAAGCATTTTCATCTAATTTATCTTGGTACCTTTAAAAACATTCAAACAAATTCAGCAATAAGGACTTTTAGACAAGTGAACACACATACTTTCAGTTTTGATAGTCTGTTCCAACACATCTCTATAAAGCTCCTAGGATAACAGAAAAAGAATTGACCCATTACTTTTTAGCTATCTAAACTACCTTGACAAATATTTTGAGAAGGGAAGCCCTTTTGGTAAGAACTATACAAGTGAATAGAAAGAAAGCAGTACTATTGGAGCCTGGGCAATATGGTGAACAGAAAGAATTTTCATGGGATATTGTTGTTATTGTGATTTTGCTTTATTTGAAAGGTGAAATATTTATAATAGACATTGTTTCTTAGGAATATATAACTGGCTGTAAAAACTCAGAAGTAAAAACTCGGCATATAAATTTTAGTATTGCTAGTATTACTTTGGGTCTTCTTTTTAAATCTGCTTTCTTACTTTAAGAAAATAGCTAGGCCCTTTTTCTAAGTATGCAAAATTAGATGTTTATTGATTTTGGATGCTTTTGTCCCTCCCACCCCCAGCAGGCAGGTCCGGTTTTAATTAGCTGTTAAGCTACTGACCTAATTGATTTTCAAAATAATTTTTACAATGGTTCAGATATTTTAAGTTGTCTCCAAATTGCAGTTGGTATGAAAACCAACTCTACTGCTCATGAACTTTCCATCATTCTTTTCCCCCTTTCTTGAATGAAACTATGGTAGATTCGTACAAGTCTTTTCACTGAGTTTGTAACCATGTCCTTTTCTAACATTTTAAAAACATTCAGTTGCTGATAAGATTGAATTGGACAGAGAATAAAGAAGATACAAGACACATCAGTTCAAACAGTCATGTGGTGAGTTAATCAATGAACGATCTAGTTTTCCTCTTCTATGACACTATAACAGTTAATATTCACATGCAGCAGTCTGAGGAATTAATTCTGCCTGCTGCACTCCACTATTCTGTATCATCAAGGTATTTGCACAACACAGCAGACCAACAGTTTCGAGAATAACACACTTTCACAATATGTATTAGGACAGTCCCTTTGCTGTGGTGTTATGTACTGCACTACTGCTAAGCCCTTATCTACAGCCTAGGAGGTGCCTTCTCCTGCCAAAACCCAGCAACTTTCAAACACAGATGAAAGGAAGATACTATTGTGCTTTGTTCCTTAAACCACTACTACGCAGAGAAAAATTAGAATATTTGTTTCCTTCCTGCAAAATGATATGTATATATGTGTGTGTGTGTGTGTATCTGTCGCTGTTACAGAAAGTGATATATTGTTCCTAAAAATAGGTCATAAACTGAAGATTGCACTTCAGCCTGCATAGCTTAGATTCAACTAATCTTTTTTCCTAAAAATCAAGCCTATTGTTTCTCTCCTTCACAAATACCAATCCACACTCCAACCTTTTTGTAGAAAAACATCTGCTGCACAAAATCAAATATACACCAGCAGATCCGAGTATGTTCAGCCTAAGTTGCAGGGATACTTTTCAAATAGCAATCTACATTTAAGAAGTTAAGAAAGCAAACTGACTTTGACAACTAGAAAAGAAACTATTTCCTTGTCAGGTTTTTTTCCTCTTTATAGAACCCTAATTGTTTAAAAACCAATACAGTCTTGTAGCATTGTGTCATGAAATTTCTTTGTAAAATCATTCTTGCATTTGTTATGCTTAATAATACTGTATTTTCAAATCATCTACACTAAATTCTAGTAAAAAGATAGTATCTGTTATACAAAGAAATAATGTATGTACAGAAATAATTACTATAACACAAATAATTTTGCCACCTAGTGAATACATCTGCTTTACACTTTTCTGGTGTAGAGAAGAAATTATAGACAATCCATCCTTTTCAGGTGTCATTGTCTGAAAGTACAAAGTTCAAATGAATAATATTCTTTACTTTTCCCTTCCTTTTTTTATCACCTTTTTTTTACTTTTTAGTGTAACTTTATAAAACATTTAAAACATGAAATCACATACATATTTAAAAAATTTGAAGGTTGTTAATCATTCTACATGTAACTTATAATTTACCAGAAAAGTTTATTAATGGGTTGGGATTGGGTATTACTTGCTTTACCTATTAGGTATTAGGTAACAGAATTGAGGGTATCACGTCTCTTTTGGAATTTGTATAAATGAATTTACTAAATCAAAGAATCACGTTCCTTACATAGTGATTGTTTCTCAAATAGTCCTCCAGTTTTTACACATAATTTCCTACTTTATATGTACCTGTATTCTTTATTGATATAATTCTGGAATCTCTTATAATAATTTACAGGATCTACCTATGCAGCACCCCTACTAAACAGAAAAATAGTATCCATTTTATAGATTTAAAACAGCATCAGTGATTTTATGCTGCCGATAGAGGTATTATGGACTCAGAAATGTCTCCTGTCTTTATAACTAGGAGATGGCATAAAGAGAGATGTAAATTAGGCTCCTTACCAACTTAATGCAATGGTATTCTGCTATGGAGACCATTTCAGCTGCCCAAGTAATATGTCTCCTATTCTGAGGATTGTAAAAGGGAATAACAGACTATTGTGTCAGACCTGTTAATACTCCTGCTGCCAAGGAAACCTACTTTCAACTTGTAGTAGCCCACAGACCCCAAAACATCAGCTGGTATGAACACGCTCACCTGCAAGCACTACAGTTTTCAGAAGTTTTTCATATCACTGTCCTCTTTGTAAGGACTGACATCTGCTCCTGGACCTATCTGACCTTCTAAATCATTACCTTGGCTTTCACATAAGCAACTATAGTTTGTTATAAGAAAAGAACTATAAAAAGGGTCTGGAATGAAAGGAAAGGGTTTTCATACACTGCTTGGTTAATGTCATCTAGACATGCCAGATCCTCCGGCACATTAATTCTGGCTAATTCTACTGGTGGCGGAGTGCAGCATTGCCCCTTCTTTGTAGTCCTGGTCCTTGAACACAGACTGGCCATGCCTTGCCACCTGCACAACTCTCCCAGACATCTAGGGTTTCTTCCAAAGGAAGCCTGGGCACACAGGCAAAGAGGAAACTGTTGCCCTCCCACAGGTCCCCTGACAGGGATGATGATGGAACTGGCACTGCAGGCTGGATCACAGAGCCTTCCCTTCCTCCTCCACGATGCAGCTGGTGCACACAGGCAGGGCAGTGGAGAGGCTGCACCTGGTACTGCAGGCTCTGGCTTTCAGTGGGCTACATCAGTTTGCACCAGCTGAGGACACCTGCTAACCTAGTTAGCTAGCTAACTTACAGACTACTTAAAGAGCTGCATATAACATTAAAAGCTTGTGATTTTTCCACTTTCAAACCGATTTCTAAAAAGCTTATTTTCAGGAAACTGTTTGTTCCAATTTGGTGGAGGTTTCCGGTTATTTCAGTAGGAAGATCAGCCTTACGTTTTAGCGAAAAGCTGAAGGAAGGGATCAAAACAAATTTAGTTTGTAGTAAACATTCAATTGATAACTATGTTTTTAAATATTTTCTTACTGCCTTCAACTGCTCGTGTTTTTATCCATCTGTGGAATATGGCTGTTTGATTCTATCCTTTCTGATTTTGTCAGTTCTGCTCAAGTTTATGTGTCCAGAAAGTTTGATCTAAAAATTGAATTTATACCATAGAAAAAAATAGTATCAGAGGGGAAATATGGACATTGAATGAAAAGCTAATCAACCGGCACTGAAATACTTTCTGGGTAATGAAAGTATTTTTCTTCTCTGAGCTTACTAGATGTCTCTCTGCAGACCTTATGAGTGAACTGGACTGTGTTACAATCTGGCAGGAAGAACTACTATCCAAAAATCAACACGTACTTACTTCATCAGTGATGAAAGCAGCTCACGGACAACTAGATGCACTCAGTGGAGCAAAGCTGAAAAACAATTGCCCAAATGCTCTTTTTTTAAAAAAAAAAAATAATCTCCACAACTGTATTTAAGTTTAGAAGTATATATAATTTAGTCGTGATGGAACCATAGCTGTTTTGAAACTATGCCCCTGCCCTTTCCTTATCCACTTCCACCGGTCAAAGCTAGCAAACAGCATACTATATAAAGTAACAGTCAAAGGGATTTATTTTGCATGCACAGAAGTCTCTAATCTCTCGAAGAGTATTTACCAATATACATACCTGGCATCTTGTGTTCTGAAGCATATTGTGGCTGCCACTTTTCTTGTTAGCTTTTTGTATATTTGGAAATACCTTTCGAGCATGACTGCATTCTGTTCTCTTCATTAAAGATGTATCTGTATCACATTCCCTCCCCCAACTCCACTTATTTAGCCAATTCCTGCCACCTCATTTTTGACAAAGGGGGCCCTGCTGTCCAAATGAAATTTTAATGAAGGCTTGAGGACATGCTTGTGCATTGTTGAGTCCCACTGCTGTCCTGTGACATGCAAAGAACAAGAGTCAAATACTCACAGTTAGTGGGAAAGTGTTGTATGATTACTTTTTAAAAGGAACAAATGTTGGCACATGGTGTATGATCTGCCAGCTCCACTTTGCCCAGTATTTTTGTCACTGCCCCACATGCATTTCTGTGTGGTTTCTTCTTTCTGTCTAATCTGCCTAATATGACCAGAATCCCACATGCCAGGAGAACACTATACTGCTTTAAATCTGTCACCCAACCTGCTTAATTCTGCTAACCCTGTCACCACCGCACTTATTTTTTAGAAAGGCAAAATTTCAACACACATTATACAAATAACCTTGTAATCTTCTATTATGCAAATTTTGCTGTTCTTATTCCTCTTCCACTCAGTTTTTTTTTTCATCAGTGCAATCCTAACTTCAACATTAGAAATCCATTTTACCCATAATCACTTTGAATTACAAGTTACAGAAGCAATAAAATCTTCAATTTTTGCCTGTGAGGTCCTGTGCACCATGTGCATAGACTAACAGAACCAACTGTATGCAATGCCCTCATGGACTTTTTCTTTCTTTGGTCCCAACTTCTCGTTCCCTTCTAGCAAACCCTCTTCTATTCAGTATGATCTTCTGAATTCAGCAAATGAGCCATTAAACACACAGACTGCAGCCACCCTGTCACACTGACCAGATTAATCTACAGGACATAAATTGTAAAAGTGGAAAAGTCCCATCACCTTTAATGGTGTCACTGAGTATTACACCCAAAGTGGTTTGTTCAGGAGTAGTAAACTGAAGTTGTATGGCAAGTTTAATTCTAGCTTTTCTAAATTTTTAAGAACTTGTTTAAGATTAAATTGAAATATTTCAACAGCCTTAAAAACTTTTATCATGTCAAAAGTAGTGTGTTGACTTGCCCTCATAACAGAGTATATCTGTAAAGCTAAAATACTTCCATAAAACCTGGAATAGAGGAGAAATATGACATGTATCAACCGCAAAAGGGTTGAAGGTTGGAAAAGATAGTATTTTAAACAGGAAATCCTGCATGGTCTTAATAGGTGTCACATCAATTTCACTTCTAATTACCTTTAGATCAGAAATCTGATATGATGGTGAAAATATATAATTTTTGTTTTTTTTTAAAGCTACCTTTGCTAAGGAAAAACATTCACAAAATTAGAGAATTGCCAAGAACAACTGTAAAAGGATGGTTTCCTTACAAAAGAGTCCAGCTAAATATATTCTGGGCAAGCCACAAATTACCAGCAGTGAACTGCCTGTATTTTTTAGGAGGAAAAAGTCTCCTTTTGAAGCTATCTTTTCTATCATTATGCTATTTCAGCTTGTCAATATTCACCATGACAGCAGCTTCAGCAATTTTTTCTGATACCTTGAGTACAAATAAATAGCAAGAGATTAACCTACACTCAGTCCAGAAGCAGTAGGAGAAAATATATGTTAACTGTAACTGACTTGTGATGGACCTCTTCTGCTGCTTTCCAAGAGGATAAGCCAATCTATGAATTTCTATTTCTTGTGGATTTTGAGTGCATAGGATTTTTGTTTCCATTTTCTGAATTAAAAGCATTGTGCAGCCATCACATGTTTGATACCATGCAATGAAATGAGAAAACTGAGGGTAAAGCTATAGAAAATACCCTATGATAACTGTTCTCATAGAGATTAAGAGACACTCACATGACAAATAAAAAAAGTTAAGAGAATGTTTTAAGGAAACACCATGTTTCTGAATACAGTATTCTATCAAACCTTTTCCCACTAATATAAAACTCAGATCACATTATCTTCAATTGATTATTACTATTGTTAGTTATTAAAGCTAATCTTTTTTCAATATTTAATAAAAAACCCTCACAGAACTGAATGATAAAACTCTTGAACTGACTATTAACTGAGATTTTGCTATCAACTTTAACAGTCTATATTTAGCAGATTTCTGCAATGTGTTACATCATCACAAAAGGAAAAAATAATATTATGGTCCTTTCCTGGAGTGGACAAATGAATTCTGTATATTTCAAAGAGGTGAGAGAAAGTAGGCTGTGGTGACAGAGAATCAGAACTAATAGAAGGCACTGAAAATGCACTCATGCTATACCCTATATAAGCAACCTGAATAAGTTACAAACCTTCCAATTATGTTTGTTGCTTCTAGAAGAGACTTTTCTTGCCATATGGTTTTGTACCATATTTACATTTATGCCTAAGGAATTATAACCTCTTTAATGTAACCTACCTTTCATTGAATACTATCATAAATTTCAGTAATGGATTGAGAACTGGTGATGGAGCAGCTAATCTTGGAAACCATCTCCAGGCGCATAAAGGACAAGGTAGTAAGAGTAGTCAGCATGGCTTCACCAAGGGGAAATTGTGCTTGATCTACTTGATAAACTTCTAAATGAAATGACTGGCTTAGTAGACGACCTCCACAGGCCCCTTCCAGTGTCAACCATTCTGTGAAGACATTGCACAGTTTTGTTGAATCTTGTAACTGTAGATTAAACATTATTTTTAGTGTAGAAGTCAGACTGAAGAAAGTTGTTCTTAATGAAAGCAACCGTGCAAAATTAGAGTTTAGGGAGAAGCAAGGGCAGTTCCTTTCAGTAGGAATTTCCCTGGCGAAGGTCTTGCCAGACTTGCAACTGTTTTCTGTAAGAATGACTAGGTGTATTTATAGAAGTGCATGATGGAAGCAGCAGAAGAAATTGGTTCCCTTTTAGTTAGGGTAAGGAGTGAGGTTTGGAGGGAAATTGAAATGAAAATGCTTGAAGATGCTCAGGTCCGAAGACCGAACAACTTTGCTAAATCAAGGCAAAGAACTAGGCATAACAGAGAGAGATGCTGCAGTTTGACTCCCATAAATAAGAGTGACTAAATCTGAGTTATTTTTGTTAACGCTTGTCTTGTACCATCAAGATGGTGTCCTGGTTTCAGCTGGGAAAGAGTTAATTTTTTTTTGTGGTGGCTGGTGTGGGGCTGTGTTTTGGATTTATGCTGAAACAGTGGTGATAATGTGGAGATGTTTTAGTTGTTGCTCAGTAGCGCTTACACTAGTCAAGGACTTTTTCAGCTTCCCGTGCTGTGCCGGGTGCACGGGAAGCTGGGAGGGGGCACAGCCAGGACAGCTGACCCCAACTGACCCAAGGGATATTCCATACCATATGGTGTCATACACAGTATATACAACTGGGGGAAGAAGAAGGAAGTTGGGGGGGATGTTTGGAGTTATGGTGTTTGTCTTCCCAAGTAACCATTACACTTGATGGAGCCCTGCTTTCCTGGAGATGGCTGAACACCTGCCTGATGATGGGGAGTAGTGAATGAATTCTTTGCTTTTCTTTGCTTCTGCAGGCAGCTTTTGCT
>VZTV01014521.1:9788-21265 GCA_013400875.1 Anhinga rufa
CCCCACCCCACCCCCCAACATGAGCTGAGAGATTATCTTAATTATTCCAGGTGTTGTGCTACACCACACTGAACATAATCAAAGCTAACAAAGCACGCTTCTCTGGCTCCATTGTCATCTGCACTGAAAGCTGAAGATCCTAAATGAACAGTGCTTAGGATGATATAATACTCAAGTGAGTTCAGCAGGGGAGGGAGGGAGAAAAAAGAAATAAAGCTGTGGATTTTACACAGCTGGGTTTTTTATTATTATTGGAAAACTTCAGGGAAATATTGATAGGATGGGATGGGATGAAGCTGTGATGCTGGGGGTGTATTGGTCTTGATATCTTTTTGAAATGCAGCTTTCTGAGACAAATATCCCTAGGAATACCTTAGATTATGAATGCAGATTTACCTGGGACTGCTCATACAAGGTTCTGGATAGCCCTGCAAATTCATCCACTTATGCAGACACAGGTGAGATGCAGTCTTCCACTTTAAACACCATGATTAACACAATGTCTTCTTCAAGGCATCCATCTGAAACAAAATGAAAAGAAAAAGAAAGAAAAGACTGCAAAGTAGAGCCCACATTATACATACTTCCAGCTCATTTCCCCAAGCAGGGAACTTCCGACTCACCAGCACCAGGGTGGATGATAAATAGGGCTATAGCCTTAGGCTAAAAGAAGTCCATCTCCTCACCCTGCTCCACCTAACCTTGCAGCAGTCAGCGTACAAAGCTGCTCCAAGTAGGAAAGAGGAATGGAAATAATTTGCCCAACAGTTGGTAGAGGGCAGACTGCCTCTGCCAGTGCGTTACAGATATGTAGCCCCACTCCACTTCTCCCTTTTTGGGATGCTAAGTCTCATTGCAAAAAACTAAGAATACACCATGTACCCATGAAATGGCACTCCCCTTCCATGGCTGTTTTTTCAGGTGCTATTGGGGTCCATGTCACACCAGCTGAGAGCAGCTCTCTCAGTGAGACACTCGAAAAGGCTGGCACCTTGGGGACTCTGAAGCCATCTCCAAGGAGTGAGAGAGCAACAATTTCCAAAACACAAATGATCAAAACTCTTCACATCATGGCTTCACTCTTACAAATTTCAAAGACCTTTTTAAAATTAGTGGTGGCATTCCCAGATCCTCTTCCAGATGCTGGAAAGGCCAGAAACTTGGCAAGTTTTCATATGATGCCATTTCAGCAGGCTGAGAAGCATTTCTTGGCTTCTCAGCATGTGAACCACAGCAAACTCTTCTCCATTATTATCCTCTAGTATTGCACTCATGGATGTATATTCCAGGGGCATCCAGAGCTTCATGGCAAGCATGGAATAATCTCCCAAAATCTAGGTTCATGTTGCCCAGAATGAAAGAAGGGACCCCCTGTGTGTGGTAGAGCTATGGCACACAACTGAAGAGGCCAGTCTCCATCTCATACACAGCAGCATTAAACATATGCAGAGCAAGTTTTGTGGAAAATTTATATACCCCTCTGTAAGACATCATGCAAAGGTGATACCCACATGCACACGCAAAGCTCTTCAACACCCGGTACCTGAAGTGTTAATGTAGCACAGCAGAAATGAGGTAATCTCTAAAATGAGGACAGTGTTCCAAGAATGAATCGATCCAGGGTTGCCCTTCAGTTCCCAGTCGCTGACAGACAGCAAATTGATCAGTGTGGTTTGAATTTCTCTCCTGACAATTCAGGCAGGGGAGGGCCAGGGGCTCTGTAAATGCATAATCTGTGCCTGGCACTTCCTTGCTACGTGCTAAACAACGCTAAAACCTTTGGAGCAAGCTGTTTCCCCTCCAGTCCGTTAACGTTTGTATCCAACTGAACTCCTGAGGTGATAAGTACAGCAGACCTCCTCCTCTGAGGCAGATAAGTAAAACATACTGTAAAGAAAAGTACAGGGTATTGGCATGTCTCTCCTAAAGGGGCTGTCAGAGGCAGTCCCTGTGAATGCAAGGAACGAGAGGGGTATTTTTTTTAGGGAATCTCTGCTCTCTGTCCGCCTTCCTCACGGGTAATTGAGCTGTTTTTTCATTCCTCCTGCCCCCTGGCTTGGTGTGCATACAGCCATGCCCTGACACAGGCCACAGCAACATCTTTGCTAATTCTCAAAGTGCCACCTACAGTTTGTGCATGTGTATGAGTGCGCACATTCATAGAGATGGAGACATGCTATAAACTTAGACATATGTATTTATATATATATATGAGTACTGAGACATGATCAAACCAGCCCATAGCTCACACGAGACAATAGAAATAAGCCTGGAAATGCTTATGCTCTTTTGAGGAGCAGGTCCTCTGCCTACAGGGGAAATCAGGCTTTGAGGACACAAACTGCAGGAGCACAAGCCTTGCAGGGAATGAAATAGGGTCCTCCTGACTGCACCTGATAGGCTTTGAGAGTGGTCCTCAGTCCCTAGCTCAGAAGTGCCACAAACGCAGAAGAGGGATCTAATCTATTTTCCTCTCTGATCAAATACACCAACAGATCTGGCAGCACCAGCTCCCCAGAAGTGCCACAAAAATGGTGGCAAGCGGGAACAAGTGCTAGAGTGGAGCAGTGCAGAGGCCCCAGTAGTTGCAGTGATTTAGCAATCACCATCACCACCTCCATCCCACCCCCCCAGCAAAAGGGGCCTGTACAGTGAAGAAGGTTTTTGAGACAGTAGGGAAGGAAAACAGGGCAAAGAAAATAAATGCAACAACTGAGACACTTGGGATTTAATCAGAGCCAGCTTTCTGCTGCTTGCTTGCTGTCTTTCTTCTCTTATTTTCAAGGGAAAATGTCCATATCTATAGAAAACATAGATTTTTTAAAAGAAGTAAATCTTATTTCCTGCTCCCTCTGTCTGAATGAAATAGGAAAGAAGGTAGGCTTTTTTTAAAAAAATAATTTCCTTGTAAAGATATTTTAAATTAAATAAAAGAGGACTTCACTGATAATATGTTGTGCTATAGCAGTCAGGTTAGCTGGGTGCTCACAAAAGCCATCCCTAGATCCACGGGAAAAATAATGGCCAACCAACCTCAGGTAGAGGTTTTCCCTGGAGATTTGCCTCCCTCGCCTGGGTATTTCTACAGCTCTGTGCAATGGCTTTGTCTTTTCCTTGGGGTTTCATCCAGCCCATAGAAGGCTGTGGTGAACTGACACCATCAGGGGACTGCCCTGACCAGATTTCAATCAGTGTATGTGCAGACCTCAAACAAGCCCCCCACATTTGCTGAAGAGCCTGATCCTGGCAGGAAAACCCACCCTCAGGCTTGAACAGATGTTTGCAGCAGAAGACCCTGGAGAGGCTTGAGTGCTCTGCTCTGGAGCTACTCAGCCTTTCTGCTCCCTGCTCCAACCAACCCCAGGGAACCTAACAACACACTCCATTTGGACATGAGCATGCTTGAAAATGGTTGTTTACAATGATTTCACCTGGACTGAGAAGAAAACAGGAGCACAGAATGGTTTTTAAATGCACCCAGTGGCTAAAAGCCTGAAAGCAGCTGGCCTCTGGCCAGGCTATGAGAATGAACAATGAAATTTTGGGGCGGAGGCAGCAGCGAGTCCAGCTTCTTCCTGCTATTATTTGACTTTTTGAATTCTACTTAAATGGAGAGGTTGTTAACTAATTGGTTATCTTTCAGTTTGACTTTTGCCTTCGGCTCATGATACAGTACATATACAAACAGCACATTCCCAATACCTCCTTCAGTCATCAGTCATTCCTCTCACCTGTCAGTTTGTTTCTTTTTCCTCTTTTTTTAAACATTTATTTGCTGTAAGTTTAAGCCTTTTGTAGGAAAGAGAAGATGGAAGAAACTTTTCTTCTTTTCTGTTCATGAGAAACGCTTGTATTCTGTATATTAACTGAATTCTTGGTTTTTGAAGAAGTAAACAAAATGTTTAAAAGTTGAAATCAAAGATGAAATATTGAAGTTGTACCAACTCCTTGTTTCTTTTCCAAATCTGCCATGAACTGTTTGAGATTTTAATTTCTGTTCCAAAACACCAAGCAAGAAAATAATTTACAAATCTTCAAAACTCCCACAGAAAAGGGAAAAACATTCCCATTACCCATCTGGACAACTACCATGTCTGCTCCAGCTCATGATTGTTGGAGTCAGACCCCAGCCTCCTCACTGGTGAGGGCAGGAGCCAGCTCCATCCCACAGGTGATGGGACCACGCTGACTTCTCCAGTGGGAGGTCCAGTTCCCACATGGCTGCGTGCCGTGCAACTTGTCCTGCACCATCCTGTGCCAACACAGGACCCAGTGTCACTGAAGGCTGACCCAACACCACCAGGAATAGCACAGAAAACTCCTTCGGGGTGAGCCTGGCAGGGTTTGGGGCTGGGTGAGCATTTAAATGACTCCTTCTGGGATAGGCTTTCAGCACTTTTGAACAATACGAGAATAACTAAACAGGCCTTTCATTTTATTTTATTTTATTTTATTTTAACCTGCAGGGGGTCATTTATCTGGCTGGTCTTTGCCAAGCACACTACTCTCTCTGCTTGAGAGAAACATTTGGTGGGGGTGGAGAGAAGGAAAATGAAAATGCAAAAGGAAAATTTGACCAGACTACTCCCACTCTTTGAAAACCTAAAATACATGTGTGCATACGTGAGCTGGCTAAATAGGAGCTTAAATCCCAGATGTAGGTAGAGTGACCCAGCAATATCCTTATTTGCACCCTTCCTTCCTCCCTCCATCGAATTCTACTAATTTGCAGCCTTACAGCCACCCACCACGATAAGAGCCCCAGAGAAAAGGGGAAGCCCTTGATCAGGGAATTGACTGGGGATGGTTCCACAGACTTGCAGCCACACACTTGTCTGAAGAAACCTGCTGTTGTCAGGTTTCAGAAGCTAAGCCAGCCTGTCCTAGGAGGTGCTGCAGATGAGGACAATCACGTGTAGTGGAAGGTCCCCATATTCAACCACAAATGGGTGGGGAGAATTTGCTCAGCCTGCTTGTTGCTGCAGGGCTGAAAGGCAGAAAGACAGAAAAACTATCTTGTGGCAAGCCTAACTGCCCTCTTCCTGAGGAAAATGTGGCTTTGGCAATCCCACTGCAATCCTGAACTCTTCTGCTGAAGCCTGTGCCTTGTTTCAGCTGAGTCTGTTGGAGTGGTATAGGACAGGAGAGTAAGGGAGTTCCTATTGATTTTCTGAAAACAGTTATCTGGGGACAAGAGACGACAAAAGCCCTTCAGACAGGGGCCAGATTGCAGAGATGTCAGAAGAGGGATGCTGAGAGCCACATGAAGCTCCAACAAGACAAAAAGCCAGACTTGGATCTTTTTTTCTTAGAAATCACAGTCAGCCAGCTGTGGGAAACAAGCCCGTGCAAAACTAGACTTCATTAATTCCAACTCTCATGCAGGGACTCCTAATGTGTTATTCTTCATGATAGAACTGAGACACCCCAGCAAAAGAGCAAATTCAGTGGGCAAGAAGGTAGGCTGAAGCTCAGGAATAAGGTATGGAACCATCACAACAGCTTGATCAAAAGGAAAACAGTGGTCTAGTGGCTTGCTTTAGCAGAGGTTAGTCTCTTGATCTGCCCCACTCATGGAAATGACTCTGTGTGCCCATGTCTGAGCTGCTCGCAGGATTGTGACCTTCTCCCCTGCCTCATAAGACACTCACCAAACATGCCCTGGGGAGCTGTGCAGAAAAACAATACATGAAAATGTATGTGAGGAGGAGTGTGCAAGACTGAATACACGGGGGAAGAAGAAAGAAGAACATGAGAAACCAGACATCTAACGAAGAAGGAGGGAAAACGAAAAGGCAAAGCAGTAAGATGAGAGAGTTGTTATTAGAGGTAAGAAGTGAAAAGAGTTTGAACGCTGGTTCAAACCAGAGTAAAAAGAGCACAAGAGGAAAAGGAAAAGAAAACACCTGCAAAGGAACAAAACTGATGTTTTTCAGGAGGTGCTATCACACTCACACAACTGCTTTGCCAGTTCTGCAGGGGAGTGCACCCTGAAATTAACTGCAGGGCAGCAGGGTGTCCCAGGGAACAGCCCTAGCTGTAGACCACTCTGCCAAGCCCCGATGCTCCCTTGGTGGACCAAGTGAGATAAACCTGGGGACTGCCGCTGGGTCACTGTGCATGGTTATTTGCATCAAATATTGAACACTCACCCCAAAAAGACTTAGCAGATTAACTCTTTGGCTGCTTTTCAAGACACCTGCACCTTCCCTCGCCCACAGAAGATGATGAGGTTTGGGCCATTGGGGCTAAATCCAGCTAAAAGCAAAAATTAAATCCAGGTACACAACTAATTGGTGCAGAATTCTTCACATAGCACTGTCAAGCAGGACACAAGCTATTAAGATATCTCAAAGTTTTTTAAGGCAGACTCAAGGCCCATGTATTTATATTTTATTGCATCCTGGTCACAAAATTAAAGCTAGGAATAAGATCAAGATAAAAACCTGAGACATGACCTCCCAGCTCTGCCCCATGTCTAGCTGGATTCACAACAAGCTGCATTAATCCCTGGGGACACCAAAGAAAACTGAAAGCAAAGCAAAGCAAAGCAGGAATTTATGTGTAAGTAAGAACCATATGACACAGGGTGCAAAGCAATGATAATGCATCACTGCAAAAATCACAGATGATTAGATGCATCTTGAGGCTGTCTCCCTGGTCTTTTCCCAAATAGGCACACTGAAATCAGCCAAGCTGCTAATGACAGACAGGGGTGATGGCTGTCCATGCTGTGCAAATGTATTGGCATTTTCCAATGGGAGTGTGTCCCAAGAGAAGAGATGTTATCATCTGGACCTGGGGAGGAGAGGTGGGAGGGAGAGCAGCTTCAGAGCAGGCAATGCAAGGCAGCAGCCAGGGAGTGGGCTGGGAGGAGGACCCAAGGTGATTTTTTCCTTTGACTCCAAAGAGAGATGAAGAACGTGCTCCCCAGCACGTACCAGCATAAATCCAAAGCATGTTCAGTGCCAAAGAGGCAGAGCATGTTAGTGCCACGCTCCTGAGCTGTCAGTGCCACCAGTGCAGCATTGGGAGCCTCCCCTCTCAGCACTGAGTGAAGCTGGATGCCTCTTTCCAAAACCTTGTATTTTCCTTCAAGAATTCCCTTTTTACCTGGTCTCCCTCCTGCCCTCCTTGCTGTCATTTCTCACCATGATCCCTTTGGATCCCTTAGAAGCAGCTTTGAAAAGGAACTTGAGGGGATGCTTTGGCTTTGTCCTTATCCTGGGCGCCCAAACTCAAAAGTAAGTGTCTCCTATACATAACCCAGGAATGCAGCTGGTACCGCTCTTACCTCTGGCTGACACGGAGACATCTGTTAGCGTAAGGCACTGAACAGGTAAAACTGAGTCACAGCTCCAGGCCAGTATGCCTGCCCTGCTCAATCCTCATCCGCCATAGGATTAGTCTGGTGGGCAGGAATGTCTCTAAGGGTTTAAGAAAGCTGTCAGTGCTCCCTTTTCTGCCTCCAGCTTTCCTGCCTGACCTTCACCAGGTGACTCTGCAATTCAGCTCCCTCTCTGCAAAATCAGGATTATAGAACCACTCTGCCCCAAGACAGCATTGCAAGAATAAATGCATTAACAGTTGTATCAGGCACAAGAGTAATAAGAGATCGGATGAATATGAAAGATTACTGCACATTTGATTTCTAACTTTACCTCCTAGATCAGACTGAGTAACCTGACTTTATCAAAGTGCTACTCAGGCTGACAGCCTCTGGAGAGGCAAAGAGCTCCAGCACAGAGGCAGACAAGTCAACCTCCTCTGAATACTCTTCTCAGGACCCGAGTGGAAAGACCAGCCCTTTGGTTCTGCTGTCACTTCGCTTACAGCGCTTCCCTGCATTTCCAGATGTGCACACACATATGGAGATCTGAGCAGAATGAAATATCAAGAGGAAACAAAGCCCTAGCACACATATTTGGATGCAGTCATAAAAATACAGTTCTTGCTTTGATGGTATATTATCCTGACAATTTCTGGCTGTAAATACATGCTACTCCAGCTAATCTTAGGGGAATCCAAATGTTAGTGCACCAACTATTTGCTCTAATATGACCATAGGTGTTTGGGAAAAATAGAAGCTGTTTTTGCCTACCTGTGTGATAGACAGGCGAGTTGGATATTTACATGGGAGATAGAAACATCTACTAAATGTTTTTATGTCATGGTTTTATAGCTATGGGCTTCTTAGGTTTTACTCCAAACTCGTCTTCCTCCCCTCCCTCCATCATAGGCTGTGCTGCTGCTTTGCTTTGTGAGCTCTGTAACGCCGTATTTACTGATTCAGCTAACAGTTAAGGAAGGTCGAGCTGACCTTGTCGTGCACACGCTGTCTGGGTAGGGAGCTTGCTGGGTACCGTATACGTCTGGCTAATACAGCCTCCCTGTGTGGTAAGCCTGCTACTTGGCGGAGTTAATATTCACACCCACTCTGTGCAGGGGTTGTAAACACCCAAGGAACAATTAACCTGCCACAAATGCTTGTTTCATCATTTTTAATCCAAGGTGTTGACAGGAGAAATTATGTTTTTTTCCTTACTTGGCTTAGAATAAGAAGCAGTGAAGGCTACAGATTTACTGATGAAATGCTTCCTAAAAGAAATTCTCAAACAATGAGCCCTCCAAACAGCCTCTCTCACTCTCTGGTTTTCATGCAGCAAGGAATTTAAATTTCCCATGACTTATGCCTGCTTTTGTGAGGGAAATGCCCTTTTAAAACATGCCAATACTTACTGACTGATGCAGTTGCCTTGCACTTAGAAAGAAACAGTTAAAAGAAATACATTAAATCTGGTGACAGAGCCAGACCTGCTGTCTCAATTCCTTTGAGTCAATCAGCACTGTTGCTGTTGTAAATGAAAGGCAATTCTGCAGTACAACACCACTTTTTTAAACAGGTACTACCCTACAAAGGTAAATGCATGCGCATATTAACTGTAAGAACTTATTCAAAGTTCATAACCAATGTTTTGCTTATAGCCTAAATATGAAAACACAAATTATTTTAACTGATGTATCTTATACAGGTGAAGTGCCAAAGACATATATGTATAGGCATATACTATAGATGTATAGATACATCATACATACATATTTATTTCACTACACAAGATGATTGAATCATTGTTATATCTCATGTAAGGTTGGATGCCATTTTCTGTAGATCATGATGACAAATTCTATTGGAAAACTACAGGATATTAGCCTTGGATACTCTGAACACATTCTCAGCTTTTTGAGGAGCTGCAAGAAAGCAACTTATATTCAAGTTAAAACTGTTCCTCAAGATATATGCACATTTGGAATAATGTGATTTTTCAGGCCAGTGTAAATAAAGACTGTGAAGCAGAGGAAATAAATGTGCAAAAGAAAAGACTGGAGAGCACCCTGAGAATATTTATATTGTTAATTACCAGATAGGAACAAAATATTAGTGTATTTTATTATCACTAAAAACCAAAATATTAGTGTGTTTTATTATCACTATATGTTTCGATGTCACATTGAGAATGAAACAAGGCTTACAATTGCAGGTTTCTTTTACAAACCAGTAGCTTACTATGAATTGTTCACTGTGGTTATTGATCTTTAACTAGTGAAAGGGATGCTCAGCAGCAGACGTATGGCTTTACTGGAAAGCCATAGCATGGCTGAGACACCTTGACTGATTTAGGATTCCAAGTGTTTGCAAAAACGAGGTCCAAGCCAGCTGCATCTCTCACTTTTCTGCAGTACAAGCATGTGAACACATTGCTTGAAGCTCTAGTATGTACACTCTGAGCATCAGGAACCACAGAAATGCCTTGCAAAACCCAGCAGTGAGCACGAGATGCCTTACCCACAATGAAAGCAGGTTCAACTGCTTCTTTCTTGATGCAACAGCACAATCCATGCTGTAGGTAAACTGACAACTTTATCACCTACCAGATTCTTTATGTATTATGAACAGAAATAAGCACAGCTATAGAAATGCTGTGATCAAGAGATGGCTCTCAGAGCACCTTTCACTGGATAAAGCAGTGGAGCTCAGCTATACAGGCCAAAGGCTTATGGCACAAACCATAAAGCAAGGATATTTGCCAACTTTAACTTCAATCAGTGCCCCAGGTGCTGCACTGATTCCTTATACCTATCACGGGAAGCACCTTGAATACTGAAAACAGTGGGAGCCGAGCTAATGATACATCTTTGTTACAAAAGCTGTCTAAGGCAATTGGCGAGTTTGTAAGCACTGACACTTCTATGTATGTGGTCTGTGCAACTGCACTGGTATACACATAAGCAGTGAATTTTATGCTAGAGATTTATATAGACATATGTACGTTAAATAAACACACAGATCCCAAAGATGTATTTTTCAGTATAACCCACAGCCATCCCATGTGACCTAGATAATTCAAGGGCAGGAAAGCTACATAACATAGTACCTTTGCTGATAACAAAGCAATAATCCCCTTTCTGTGAGGAAATGACAGGTTTGAAATTGCCTTGTGTTCCCAGGCTTTAAACTTGGCAGCTTGTCGGTTCTTGTAAGTGTTTCACTCCAGAAGAGTCTGGCTATCTATTATTAGCAGCTAATTCACTGTCAAGCACCTGGGCAACAACATTTGGACACAAGCAGTGAAGCACCAGCTGTTGGCCTGCTGCAACTCCCCACGTGTCAGATTTTCTGACACGGGAATTTCACGTGAAAATCACGGGATTTTCTGACATAGGAATTTATTTCATGTATCATGGATCAGTCTTCTGGTGAGAAGAGCAATTCAAAGTCTGGGCTTTGCAGAGAATCTCTTTTCCCTGTCTCAGGCAAAGTCCCGCTGTCCCCTGTCCCATGGACAGAGAGAATGAAGCTTATTTTACAGTGGAAGAAACATGGTGAGAGGAGAAATGTGAGTGCTCAGAATTCATGTCAGCCAGAAAATTACTGTTGTATTCGGTAAAAGTACATGTGTCTGCTACCTAGGCAATCTTCCCCTGTAGCCAACTTGATGGGGACATTTTGGTTGATGTTAATTTCTGATAAACATATAGTTCAATTCTTTCATAATGCTGTCACTTTTTTGAACCAAGTAATTATCAGTAATGAACAATTAAAAATAGCTTTATAAATATCACCATGCCCTTAAACAGGAAATTGCTAAATTCATTGTACAGCTTAACTGCCATAAAAAGATTCAGTCGGCTCTTCTATTTATAACAGCATCTCCCTTAACTAATTAGCAGCATTAGCATTCACAGTGTTCACCAGTAGGAGTCAAAGACGCTCATCTCCTAGTCTCGCCCTGGATATTTTGCATCACATTCCCGTTAGCTCATGAGGACTTTTGTATTGGGTTTGCATGGAAAGGTTTGGGTAGCAGGGGGCTACAGGGGTGGCTTCTGTGAGGAGCTACTAGAAACTTCCCCTGTGTCTGATAGAGCAAATGCCAGCTGGCTCCAAGACTGACAGACCCGCCGCTGGCCAAGGCTGA
>VZTV01014522.1:1878-19970 GCA_013400875.1 Anhinga rufa
AAAGTTTTGGTGGAGGCACCAGTCCTGGATCCAGACATTTATATCCTGGGCTCACCTATTTCTTCCAAAGTCTCCCCCCATTACTGGGAGGGTCAAGGAAAACACTACCTTTGCTCCTCAATTTTTTAGCATTGTTCCCAAGGCTCTGAAATCTCTTTTGATTGGCCTCAGAATTTTTGTTGTGACATCATTAGTACGCATGTGAAAGAGCAGGAATGGCTAGTAGTCTGAAGGTTGTACTAAGTTTTTCAGTCTTGTGGTGACATCCCTAATTCGAGACTCAGGGATGCAGCAAAATTCCCTGAAGAGAAGGGCTGGTCTGAAAACAGGTGCTTCCAGTCCATACAAGAGTGAATGACCAATGACCATGACTTGCTGTTGTTTCTTTTTGGCACTGGTCTTAATGCAGGTTTTGTTGTGAGGGGTTGGTCTCTCTGACCTTGGCAAGACTGCTTCCTCTATCTCATTATGCGCTTCATCCACCGTACCCAGGGCCTCGTACCTATTCTGTAAGGGTGTCTTAGAGAACAAGGTGGGTTTACTTTTATGAGTCCATGCTGTAACCTTCTTCTATCCCTCCTTATCCCTTTTAACACTGACTTCTTCCTGGCCCAAAATGGATCCTGGACCTGCCTCCATAGTTCTCATGCTGAATTGGCTTGCATGCATGAGTACAGCTCCATTGATCAATCTCTTTCTCAGACTCTCAAATATTCCTCAGTCCACCCACCTTCTCTTGCAGCTCGGCCACCAAACACAGCAGCTCATCTCTCTGGTCACATGTACCACAGGCTTGCTTGCAATCACTCCACCTCCAGTAATACACCTTCACACTTCCCACAGCTGGAAAACTGGGTGGTCGCGTACTTGGACAGGAGCTCTCTTGGTGTGCCTGCATTGGTTCTACCAGGTGCTAGAAGCTCAGGAGAAACAGAGGACACTGCTTTTTGCCAGGTAGTCACCATGCTGCCATGCACCTGCCTGCTGCCGCACGCCTGCCTGTTGCCACAATGCCACTTCTTGCCCTTCTTGTGCTTCAAATAGCTTTCATGAGGTCCTGTTCTATGATTTTTCCCAGGTGCTAAGGTGAAATTGACTAGACTATGGTTTTCTGAATCTTCCCTTTTGCCTGTTTTTGTATGTAGATAAAATATTTGTCACTTTTTTAGTCAGTTGGGACTTCTTTTTATCTTCATGACCTTTCAAAAGTGATAGAAAGCAATTTAAAATTGAGACATTTTTTCATTAACCTTCTACTTTAAAAATAGTTTGTCATAATTTTGAAAGCTATAGTCCATTATAAGGTGAAGAAATCTGGAAAAAGTAAATAGTACTTTAAGATCAAAATAAATGTGAATCTTTGTTATTTGTAAATCTATATTAAATGACTTTCCTCCGAAACACTTTTATTTTCTACTGCTAGATGTTCTGATTTTACTTTCTTCAGTACCAATATTTAGAAATGCCTGCCTTATATGAATAAATATTTTATATAAATTTAACAGTTACAAATTAATATAACAGTAAATTTTATAAGAAATTTTAATAGCAAAATAAAGTATTATTTAGAGCATTTATTTCTACACATGTTGTATTACACATTCAAGGAGAAATTCAGAGTGTAATAGTTTATGCTTCCATCCTTTGTATGAGTGTTCAAATGAACCCTTAACGTGACAGGCAAAGATAATATAATGAATGTCTTATTGCACTTGAAAGACTGTGAAAAAAAGTAACTGACACAATATTTTGTTCCAGGTGGGAGTAAAAAGCAACTGCTTTCCTGGCCCTTTACAACCTAGTTAAGAATTTGACTGACAGAATGTTGGCACCAGCTGTGGAAGAGCTGATCAGCCTCAACTCCAAGTAAGTGAAGTTTTACGCATTCAGATGTTCATTTCAGACTAAATTTACAAAGCCTGCTGATTTCTAACAACAAAAATAAATTAAAAGTGCAGTTTCTAAGACATTGTAGAGCACTTTGGTTTCCCATGTTGTGGAATTCAATTTCTCATTTAAACACATCTTTAAATCAGTACGTAACTTCATCTCTTCATAACGCTATTTTGCAAACTTAATGATATCACTTTCTGACTCCTCTTCCTTCCTAGACAATTGAAAGCACTCACTGAAAGTAATAACAAATTATTCTAAGACATAAATATAAAAAATGAACATATGCACATATATTCAATGATAAGAAAATATAGATAAATAGTAATCTGATGTAAAAGATAAACTGGTTAAAAAAAAAAAGTGAGGAACATTATTAGGGTGTTATTTAAATGGTCCTTCCTTCTTATTGCATTTCTCATGGAAGAAAACATGGGAGACAACTGTGGATAAAGGATAGTCAGAAGACTTGGTTGTCCAAAGATGGTCTTTAAGGGAGTCTTACAAGTTATCCTTCATGTGCTAGGAGCTAAGGTGACGGCAGTGCTAAAGCCACAAAGTACAGGAATTACACACAATCATAAAAAAAATCTGCAGAGAACTTCTTCATGGAAGCACAAGGAAGGCACCAGCTGTATTAAAGCACACCTCTCATCCTTGTAGTCTTAGTTTTTTATTACTCAAGGACTCTAGTATCTCAGTTCAACTTAGAATATTTTATTTTCCCTGCTATTCTTTCCTGGTAAATGTAAAAAAAATAATCTACTTTTCTATAGCTAATAGGAGCTCATGGAGATGATAAAGGTAGGGTGGCATTCAGTTTGTCAGATCTGCTTTTTACTCACAGTATAGGACACAGTATAATTTCTCAGTGGAAGTCTATTTTCCTCTTTGAAAAACTGCTAAGAAACCTGGAGGATACTAGCCTAGGAACAGAAGAAAATGGAGAGAGGAAGAAAGAGAAGAAAGAAAAAGAGGCAGTGCAGGTGGAGTATCAATAAAAGAAGTTCATGTATCAGAGAGACAGGTAAGATATGGTATTGTAAAAAAAATTTCTCTCTGAAAACATGCTAGGGTCACTGCAAAATAAACCCTTCGCTTACATTATTACAATAATTGGCAGTTTGGAAATTGCTCAAAATGTTTACTTTTGGAGCTATTTGCATAGACACAGTCTAATAGAGCAGCCAAATACCTCTTAGTGGCTGTGTTAGTCTTGGATCAACAATTGCTTTACTGATTATTAGAAATGCTAATAAAGTTGAATGGATGCTTTATCTTCTTTGCCAACTGCTAGCCAAACCAAGCTAGGCTATGACTTATACACCATATTTGCCTCATAAAATAAAAGAACTAGGACTCTTCACAGGTTCTCAAATGTATCTAATAAAATGTGTTAATCTACTTTAAGAGTTATTTTTAGATCAGTCATAGAAGGGAAAGAAACTTAATGTAGCATATTCTTGATTCAAACTGAGAATACTGTTTATGTGAACAGTTATTTATCTTTTAAAGCTTTCAACTAGCAATTTTACTTTCTATGAGTGATGTGTGACTCAAAAATTTATGGAAGAGTGAGAGCATTCCTTCAGCAATTTAGTGATTGACAGCTGCATTTAGGAAACCCCTCTATTAATTATAGGTAGCTTATTTTCTCCAAAACTCTAAAACTCTTTGAAAGCAAAAAGAGCCTGTGGCCTAAAAGGAGTTTGTTAGTGGTTATTGATAAAGATGAAGCCATAAACTAAAAAAAAGCCCAGGACTTTGAGAAGCAGAATTCTTTGTTATTAACCAATTGCTCATGAAGGAAGCAATTAATAAGCAAGATCCCATCTTCTTTAGACAGACTTGTGGCATTTTAGATAAAATGTGACTAATTGTAAAGTTTGGGTGCAATAAAAAGAACATACCTTGAGCCTTACCAAATCTTAATTTTGGTATGACTTTCTATGGCATCCTAGAAGAAATTAGGAAGGGAAAAGTTCTTTGAATTATCTTCTAACAGTAGCACTCCTTTTGTTTCAAAACCTCTGTTAAAGGCCCCATTTGCTACCACTCCTTATGTTTAATGCAGGCCTTTTGAGATAAGCAACCTGTAGCAGACAGAAACAGCTGAAAAAATAGATAAAAGTCATCAGATTTCTTGGGAAGAACTGACAGGAAGTAGCTTCCTAAAACACAGATGACAGCGAGAGCAATCCTATTCCAAAAGATCATACTTAAACACACTATGCACTAAAGCTGCCTTGATTTCTTCATGAAGTCTAGAACAATTCCTAAGTGTTAACAATAATTCCCTCAATTATTTTTTTTTTTTAATATATTCACCAACAGCCAATCATGAATGGGATACATACCTAAAGAGTGGAAATCTCAGGCAGGAGGTCTCAGGCTAGAAATTAATTACCTTGTTAGCCCTACTCAGTCTAAAGATGATTGTGACTATTGCCTACGTATCCTGGAGACTGGTAGGCTTGCTTAATATAAATAGATTTTCCAGTTGCCAACTTATTGGGTTTTGTTATCCTTTTGTGGTTCCTTATGAAAAGGGCAGGGGTTTTTAATGTTTAAAGTGAAATACTAGAGACAATTATTTTTTTTCTATTTTCTGGCACAAATCAACAATCTTTAGAGTTTTACAAGGCACCTTAGATTACTAAACCTGGAAAGGTTTGCTACTGGCAACAGTTTGTGGAAGAATATTTCTTTTAAATTCATGGTCTTATTGTCTATTTAAAGCAGAATACTTTTTTATAGTTGTTTACTTGCTATCTCAATGTTATGAGGTCTGACAAAGAAATCAAGAGTGGTTCTAATTCTCAAGCAGAAAAGTTCTACTTGAATATTAAGCAGAAGCAATGTGGGGATATATTGGAGGCTGCCTATTTTTTCAATCATATGCAAGGTGAAACTAGCACCAGTACTTCTGTATTGAGACACTAAATTTTACTGGATGTTTCATCCATTCTGTTTAAAGCATCATCTTAACATTCTGTGTCTCACAAACTCATCTCAAGGTCATAGAAAATATCTAAGCTAGTGGCATACAAGCAGTTTCAAGCTTCTGCTCAACAGTGCTGAGCACTCTGCTGTGTTTTATGCAATGTGCTAAGCTAAAGAAATATCCCAGTAATGTCCAAATAAGGAAGAATCTTTTTTCAACAAATTTCACATTAAAAAGAGAGAGTCATAGGCAGTGGACATGTTCAAAATGATTAGTTGATTGGCACTTGTTTGGCACTTTACAAATTGAGAAATTACTTCCAATCAAAGAGGTATATTTATGTGGCATATCAGATGACCAATATTTCTGAAGTGGAAGAAGATTATATGAAATTATCATAGTTAATAAGCATAGTGACAGAAAAAAAAAACAGACCTCAGCATTGTGGTGTGGAATGTGAGTAGTGTACACATCCCTTTGAGGTCATAGTCACTTACAGTAGTTTTATTTTACTTATTGCTTATTTCAAAGTGAAAGTATAACTTAGAAATATCACAATAATCATGTTAGACAGGTAAGTAGCATCTTATCTTTTTAATAGCTGCTATGTAAACTGTAGCACAGAGGTTGGACTAGATCATAGGCAAAATATTTAACAAGTTCAGGAAAATCCAGGTCCATGTAAATCGTGCCTATCCAGTGTGATAGCCCTGATTAGAAAGCAAAGATGTGTATACCTGATCACTCTGACTTCAGAAAGTCCTTTGACACAGCTTTCATAGTATCTTTGTTACCAGGTTGGTGATACATGAACCAGATAAGTAGTCAACAATGGGGGTTGAAAACAGCTTGGACTGCTGGGCTTACTGTGTTGTAATCTATAATACAAAGCCCCACCAGTGACCAGAAAGCAGTAGTTTCTCCCAGGGAGCAATACCAAGACCAATACTGTTTAACATTCTTCATTAATGGCCTGAATGATGGTATAGGTTTCATTCTCATCATGCTTGCAGATGACACAAAATGTTCATGGAGCAGTCAATCTGCTAGAGGGCGGGGCTGCTGCTTAGAGAAATTATCTGACAGGAACTCTATGAAAGTGAATGCAAAGTCCTGCATCTGGGAGGTAACAGTAGAGGCTGAGGCTGACCAGCTGGGGAGCAGCTCCGCAGTAATGGCCCTGGGAGCTCTGGGGGACACTAAGCTGGCCCCAAGGCAGCAGTACACCCAGGCACAGCACTCCCATGTCCTGGACTGCATTAGCAAGGGTGCAGCCAGCAGGTCTGGGGAAGTGATCCTGCACTGCTGTTCAGTACCTGTGAGATAGGTACCAGTGAGATCTGGCATGCTGTGCACAGCTTTGGGCACCCTAGTATAAGACAGACATTGATGCAATGGAGATAGTCCTGACCAATGTGGTCTGCGGGTGGAGGACAGGGCTTCCAAGGATAGGCTGTAGGGGCTGGGATTATTGAGCCTGGGAAAGTGAAGGTTTTGTGGGGGAGGAGAGGATTTACTAGTGGGTACAGCTACTTGATGGTAAGTTGTAGAGGAGGCAGAGCCAGAATCTTCCCAGAGGTGCACAGAGGAAGGACAAGAGGCAACAAACACAAGCTAGAACACAGAAAATTTTGATTAGAAGTCATGAAAAAATATGACTGTGATGGTACGCAGGTTGCCCAGAGAGACTGTGAAAACTCCATTCTTTAAAATACTCAAAACCTGACTGGACATTGTCCAGAATAATATGCTTTAATTGGATGTGCTTTGCACAGAGGGGTTGGACTAGATGACATTCAGAGGTTTTCTCTATAGATTAAATCACTCTCTAGTTTTGTGACTGCAAACGCTAAATAAACCACCAAAAGAACATATATTCAGAAGCTTGACCTTTATTCAAGAAGTGCATGTCCATAAGAATCTGTCTACCACAGTCTGCACCCTGTGGTTTTCAGAGATTCAGCCCAGATTAATATTATGGAATTTACCCACTGAAAAAGGAATAGAGTTAATTTGTTTAGAGCCACCTCTTTACTGTAACATACAGAGCACTTTTTATTCTGGATATCAGGGTAACCTTATTGAGGAAAAGTATGAAAAGTAACTGAAGTGGTCACAAATTTAGACTGGAATGTGGACATGCTCTATAATGTTACAGAATGCAGCTAAGTGCACCCCCGATTCATATTTACATTGGTATATATTAAGTACATACCTGTCAAATAGTTCCCAAGTACTTCCATGACATGTGGTGAAAATCTTTTGCAGAACAAATAAAGTGGGCTGAGTAAATTGTTTAGTATTTTGAAACCATTTATATCCTCTGCAGTACAAAAAAATCAGATGAACAGTGAATGCATTGTTATATATTTCATAAGTGCTTCCTGTGAGCAAAGTTCAAGAGTTTAAGCAAAAGATTATTTTAGATTAAAAATAAAATCCATGTACATTAATCAATTTAGCTTAACATTTGCAATCTCAATGACAACAAATAAATCCCAGTAAAATTAATGAGATAAACCCAAGAACTATTACTGTTCATGTTACAACAGTTTAAAATACCCTGCCTGACACCACAATGCTTTTGTGCTGGTCTCCTTCTAGGCTATCTCTGTCCCAGTGCTAGTAGATAAAAGGCCAGGGAAGGAAACACTACTGTATTTATTTTACATTTTGGAACAAAGCCACAGCAAAGTGAGCATTTGACACCAGGAGTCTGGTGTTAAGCCACAAATGGAACCTGTTTATTTTGACCCCTGCTCCACAGCTTCAGCTTTCATCTCTGAGAAAGGTTAAAGCTTTGTGTCTGGGTAACATCAGGATCAGATTTTCACAAGTTTTTAGTAGCCCATTGTATGAGGTCTTCTATTCTTTTCCCAGAGAGCACTTACCTGATTATCAACCGATTATCCCTGATTTTAATACATACTGAAGGTCAAGGTTAATGTTTTTGCAGCTTTCCTGAAGTCCTGTGTGATGACAAAATTTGACAAGGTAGAATTGGTTATGATTTGTCTCTTAATATTATAATCTCTTATAATTACTCCATTTATGTGTGTCAGATAAAATATCAGACTTTAGAGACACACTGATCTGACAGGCAGTTCCCTTAGACACAGGAAAAGAGAAACCATGTATGCACTGATGACTTCTCTCTGGATTGATAAGGTTGTAAACAAGGACAAGAAAGAAGCTTAACCCTTATGTCTCCAGATGTTTTAGCCCTTTGAATAGGCAGGTAGTGAGTATGGGCAGTAGTTCCTGTTGCCAGTTTTAGACCTGTTATTTACATTATATTCTCTGCAGGGCAAGAAGTTCTATTTCCTGTTTGGTCATCAATAACAAGTTTTAAAGTTAGTTAAATATAGTTAAATATAGTTAGTTAAATATAGACAAAACAGCAAACTGATTCCCATTAAACATTACGAAAATCCTCTCTGCAGCTCTTAAACTAAGTTCTGTTAATGTATTAAAATTGAGGCTTCACAGCATTTTACATAACTTTTAAAGAATCTTCTGAATAGTACCCTGTTTATGTAAATAACACATTCTTGAAAGTGTTTGAAGCCAGAACATCTATAAAGATGGAATTTTAAGTACTTTTGCATATTTATAAGTGCAGAATTTGCCTATGGTTAATAGTAACTATACTGTAAGTGTGACAGACATACAAACTACTAAATAAATCAGGCAATCTAAGAACAGACCAAACAGCAATGGTATGTGAATATAATAATTTTTTCTAACATACCGGTATCATTACCAAACATGTAGGAACCTGACAACATACATCTATTTTCATAAGTCCTGTGGAATGGGACTACTATTCTTTTTATGCAAATGTGAAATTGAGGCACAGAAAGAGCAATTACTTTCCCCAATGTTATATATGGAAAGCTAGTGAGATGCTTTCCCAAATCCTTGAAAATGAAGCTGTCCTTTGTGAAGGGCTGTCTGTAATACAGAAAACAAGTAGTCCAAGATCATTATTTTCAATTTCACATAAAAACTTTTATATTTATGAAGAGAAAAAAAATGTTTGGAAATAATTTATTGAAATGGGAATATGGTTTCTTTGTTGTATTGTACAGACTGGCATCATTACATATTTGACATACACATAACACATATATATTATATATCTATAACAAGTTCCTGTAAAAACTTCTTAGTGTTGTTATCTGCATGGAGGATACCCCAATATCCAACTGCTACTATGTGTGGCTATGCAGTCTTTATGCCTGTGTGCTAAGGTGACAACCATTACACACTAAAAATATTAAGGGTGAAAAGGTAACACAATTCATATGTAAAGCAAATAACTTAGAGTTAGTATAATTAAAATACTGACAGTCTAAGTAATATAATATTATTAGTCCAGACCTAATTATTGCACAGAAGGAAAGAAAGCAGGTTTGGTGATGATACCAAACTGGGAGGTGCTTTTGACTCTCTTGAGGGCCAAGAGGCCTTGCAGAGGGATCTGGATAGATTGGAGCACTGGGTAATAATAAATTGGATGAAATTTAAAAAGTCAAAATGCCAGATTCAGCACCTGGGATGGAGTAACGCTGGGCATAAGCCTAAACTGGGAGAAAAGTGGCTGGAGAGCAGCCCTGCAGAAAGGGATCTGGGGGTGCTCATTGACAGCAGGCTCAATACGAGTCTGCAGTGTGCCCTGGCAGCCAAGAGGGCAAACTACATCTTGGGGTACATCAGTTACAGCATAACCAAAAGAGGTGATCATCACATGGTATTTAGCATTGATGTGGCCTCACCTTGAGTACCGTGTGCAGTTCTGGGCCCCACAATTTAAGAAGGATGTGAAGGTCCTCGGATGTGTCCAGAGGAGGGCAACAAAGCTGGTGAAAGGGCTGGAAGGCATGTCCTATGAGGAGTGGCAAAGGACTTTGGGTTTGTCTAGTTTGGTGAAAAGGAGGCTCAGGGGTGACCTCATTGCTCTCTACAGCTTCCTGAGGAGGGGGAGTAAAGAGGGAGGTGCTGATCTCTTCTCCCTGGTATCCAGTGATAGGACGCATGGCATCGGAATGGTTCAAAACTGTACCAGGGAGATTTAGGCCGGACTCTGGGAAGGACTTCTTTAGTGAGAGGGTGGTCAAACCCTGGAACAGGCTTCCTAGAGAGGTGGTCAATGCCCCAAGCCTGACAGTGATTAAGAGGTTTTTGGATAATGCCCTTAACAATATGCTTTAACTTTTTTTCAGCCCTGAATTGATCAGGCAATTGGACTAGATGATCATTGTAGGTCCCTTCCAACTGAAATAGTTTATCCTATCCTATCCTATCCTATCCTATCCTATCCTATCCTATCCTATCCTATCCTATCCTATCCTATCCTCCACTATCCTATTCTAAAGAGTAAATTAAAAAAATACTGTTAGAGTACAGGTCTCCATAATAATAAATCAGTTAGAACTGCTATGCACACACTTCTAGTATCTACCCCTTTTCTCTTCCACTGGTCCTGTAGGTTCTAAGATTGGTGGTTTTGATCTGGATCAGGGGGAAAGATGTGGTGAATAGTCAGCATCCTGACTGCCTTCATGGAATGAGTATGATGCTGAGGTAGAAGGTTTCTTCTTTCTCAATCTAGGAATTATCTTGCAAATTTTTGCATTTTCTAAAACTCTTTAGACTTAGCTATTTCTTCATTGGCTTGCTAGTCCATATTACATCTGAATTGACTGTACAGAGTGTGCTACCCATATGTTGATTATATGTTCTTTAGGCTCTTTGCAACTCATGATTGGTAAAGTTTTGCACTTCTTTAACTAGACATTGGTGAGTTGTTCATAATTGTAGGATCTCCAGTACCACTGCCTGTGCTCCTCTACAGTCCATCATGTACCCATTTCCAAGGCCTCTGCTTTTGTACCAGAAAGCCTTCTTGAACAAATCATTACATTAAAGCCATAGACATTTCTATACAGAATACTTACTTGTTACCATGACTTATTTAAAATTATAGTTATACACTACAAAAACAAACCCCCAAAAATACCCAAAAGCAAGACCTCCAAGTAGAACAAGTCAGGTATAGCTAGGTGGTCATGAGGAAAAATTATATCTAAACAAGTTAAAATACAGCCTCAGGCAGGTCAAGGCAGTTTCAAAGTAAGACTCACAAAACAGTTGCAAAATGAGCACAAAGCCTGTGACCTGCTACTAGCAATAGCGAAACTCTTATTTACCACAGTATTGTGAGCAGTGCTTGATCTGTAAGTCTTGCTCTAGTTACTAAAGACTAATATAGCATTACTATCGAAATTGAGAGGGAAATGGTCTTCTCTATGCTGCCACTGTTATCTATCTGGTTTTTAGATAATGTAGAGGAGGAGTTAGTATCAAAATTCTATCATAAAATGTTAGCTATTCATTAAATGAGTATTATCTCTTCCAGTAATTGCTTACATATGAGCCTTAAAAATGCCAGAACTGATACAAATAGCAAAATGAGCTCATTTAAAGCATTTTTTAAAATTTTACTGTGTCAGCTTATCCACATTTACTGTGGAAGGGAGTGACATTTACCTTTCTTTCTGAAGAACTCTGAATCTGTGATTGCATTTAATATTTTGCATACTCTCCTGTAACTTTTCTGTAATGTGTGTTATCCAAACTCAAAAGCAAATATTTAATCAGAAGCAGTTGCTAATTTGTTTACTTTGAATGTAACCACAGTCACAAAAATTATGTTGTTTTCATCAAAGTATGCTGGAATAAAATACATGTTACTTCTACCAAAATGGCTTGAATTTTTTTGAAGAGAAAATAAGAGAATACATTATTGTCTCTGTACCTCCTCTTTCTACAGCTCCTTTTGACCCCAGAATTAAAATTAAAAAATAATGAAATCTAAAATTGACACTCTCTTGAAATTTTGAGAATTCTTCTTTCTTTCCTTTCTGTTATTGATTATTATTTCCATACATAAATAAATGTATTATCCATAGCATACCAACAGAATACCTGCTGAATGAATTCTTGCTGAAGAAAAGTATTGTTAGCTTCCTTTCCTGAGGAATGGTTGCAGTAATTCATAGGAAAGAACTTCTGAGTTCGTTGTTAACATTACAAATCAAACATGCAAGCAAACATTGAACAGGAACAAGTCTCCCTATGTTTTGTTTTATCCCAGATCGGTCTTAAAAACTCCCAAACCATTGTAGTTTGTTGTTGTATTTATTTTTTAAAGCAATTTAAATCTGACTTACTGTTCTCTAATAAATCATTAGCATTCAAATAGTGTCAGTCAGATTGGCAAGCAGCCTACATGCACACAAACACATCGTTGCTTACTACAGCAAAAATCACATTTAAACGTTCACTGCTTCAAAGCATATTAGCAGTAAATATAACATCTGATCCCTCTCTAGTCTCAACACATTTAGTCAGGTTGTTAAAAGCTCAGCAATATTCCAAGAGGGCAGCTAATGCATCTGTTTTGTTTTGTCTGTCTTTGGACGTCCTTTCTGCAGTCTGTATGAAACGACTTGGACCTGATGGATTTCAGGTTTCACCATGAAACTCAGTCCTTTTAGGACAGATCAGCTCAGTGTTGACCTATGCCATCACCACTGAAAGTTCTCATGCAAATTGAACTTTTAGTTTGTGGTGGATGACAGTATAGTACTTAGACAGATATACAGGTATTTACTTCAAATTCCAAATGTGGGGAGTCACATTGTTCAGCAAAGAGGAGACTGAGGGGTGATAGTTACATAATAGATTCATAGATTACACCTTCATTCGTAGATTTTGGTTCCACTGTCTGTAACCAGCTCTTCAGACTGAAATTACAGTTTTCTCTGTTCACTACAGCTACTACCTTCTGCTCCTCAGGGCTGCAAAGGACACATTGCCTGGAACCACTGAGCATGGATGTTCAGCTTAGACTCTATCTACTAAGTAGGTCTAATCAAACTGTAAAAAAGGTCTAATCAAACTGTAAAAAACTATATGTCCCTCACCTGTCTGACCAGAAAGGTTGTGCACTGTTAGCTAGAAACATAGCAGCTGTTCACACACACACACACACAAAAAAAATAATTAAGATTTGCTGATTCTGGTGAGAGCCCACCTGGAGTACTGCATCCAGCTCTGGAGCCCCCAGCACAGAAAGGACATGAATCTTTTGGAGTGGGTCCAGAGGAGGGACACAAAAATGATCCAAGGGCTGGAGCACCTCTCCTATGAAGACAGGCTGAGAGAGTTGGGGTTGTTTAGCCTGGAGAAGAGAAGGCTGTGGGGAGACCTTTTTGCAGCCTTTCAGTACTTAAAGGGGGACTATAGGAAAGAATGGGATGATCTCTTTAGCAAGGCCTGTTGTGACAGGACAAGGGGTAACGGTTTTAAACTAAAGGAGGGGAGGTTTAGACTGGATATAAGGAAGACATTTTTTTACAATGAGGGTGGTGAAACACTGGAACAGGTTGCCCAGAGAGGTTGTAGATGCCCCGTCCCTGGAAACATTCAAGGTCATGTTGGATGGGGCTCTGAGCAACGTGGTCTAGTTGAAGATGTCCCTGCTCACTGCAGGGGGGTTGGACTAGATGACCTCTAAAGGTCCCTTCCAACCTAAACCATCCTATGATTCTCTGATTCTTTGGAAACTTTGCAATTCTTACTTTAAATGTAAAGTTGCCTTTTTAGTAGGGAACAGCTAGAAAAGATTATTCTTCCTCTAAAATACAGTTGAGCTTAGAAGAGAAGCAGTCCTAGCCAGCTGTACCTAATGTATGGGAATTTCCCCAGTTTATTTATATTTTCTTTGAAATGTTTAAGGTAGTCCTTGTGGAAGTTGCAAGAATCAGTGGGGACAGAAAACTGGCACTCTTCCTGTGTTAATGGACAGCTGGATCATGATGGACAGATTTCCTGCAACAGTATGACTTTTCTGGAGGATTTGTTTGTGACAGATGGGATACCACCTGCTGAGAAATCGAAGGGGCTATGTTAACATTATTGAAAATATGAAACTATGAAACATGAGTAAATTAAGAGTGTCACATTTTTGCCCATGTAATATGTCAGGGAATATCAAGATTTAGAAAAAGGTCAAAGAACAGAGGACAATTGACTCATTTGAAACTTATTCCTTAGTCCTGAATATGTAGAAAGTAAAGGACATTGGAGGTGTGTGTGGATTATTAAGCCTGACAAAGATCTTTAAGGCCACACTTACCATAGCTGTCACTATTAAATCTAATATGGATATATCTGTCTGTGTTACATTCATAGAAGAGTGGCTTCCTTGTTGCACTTGGCAGTGGGTAACTATATTACTACCTTTTTCAACTGTCATGCAGAAGAATTCCTATGCCTTTTATTTTCAGTTGTTATGTGAATACATTCAGTGTAGACTTACTTCAGTTAACAAACTAAATTAATCTTAACTAAACTTTGGCCATTTGATTTTCAAATGTATGTAGAGGAATCAGGTGCAATTTTTTGTGTTTTTTTTTAGAATTTTTAATTATTTTTAAGTGTGTTTATATAGAAAGGCTCCATCAGAATGATTGTAGAAGGCAAAAGGGTATACACACATACTTTGATCATGTAAAGCATAGGTCTAACTAATAAAAATTTTCTCCTTTCAGGTGTATTTTCTGATTTGTTTTATTAAAGGTTGTCGTGGTTTAGCCCCATCTGGCAACTGAGCACCGGCACTAAGCTGGCAACCACGCAGCCGCTCGCTCACTCCCCCCACCCCTGTGGGATGGGGCAGAGAATCGGGAGAGCAAAAGCAAGAGAACTCGTGGGTTGAGATAAGAACAGTTTACTAATTAGAATAAAAAAGAAGGCAATAATAGTAATGATAATAACAATGATTAGGATAATATAATATAATATAATAAAAAGAAAAACAATGAGGGAGAGAAACAAAACCCAAAAGGAAGGAAAGAAAACCAAACCTAAAACCCCACGAGTGATACAACCGCTCACCACCCGCTAACCGACGCTGCCAGTTCCCGAGCCGCGATTGCACACCCCACACCATCCTTGCCAACTCCCTCCAGTTAATATACTGGCATGACGTCATATGATATGGAATATCCCTTTGGCCAGTTTGGATCAGCTCTCTTGGCTGTGCCCCCTCCCTTCCCGGCTTCTTGTGCACCCGGCAGAGCATGAGAGGCTGGAAAAGTCCTTGACTAGTGTAAGCGCTACTGAGCAACAACTAAAACATCTCTGCATTATCACCATTGCTTCAGCACAAATCCAAAACATAGCCCCATACTAGCTACTGCGAAGAAAATTAACTCTATCCCAACTGAAACCAGGACAAAGGTATAGAAAATAAATTGTTCTTTTAAATGAGTAATAAAGTTAGGTGAGGAATTTACAGCAGCGGTTAATCCCTAAAACTGGAGATAGTATAAACATGAGCAGAGAGCAGTCCAAATGGAAGAGGAGAAAAAGAGGTTCTACTTACTTGCATAGGCTTTGGAACTTGTAATCCTATGCAATGCAAAAGTAATTAGGAAGATACGCCTTTTGCCAAAGAGTTAGCCAGTTTACAATTTTAAATTACTGTTTTCTAGAACAGAATGTTCTAAAATAATTCTAAGCTCCAGAACCACATGGCAAACTACCTCTTATTTTCCTTTCTTCTGTATTCAAAAGGCAAAATACGTTCACTACTTAGTAGTGTTGTGCCACATTTTGCTTGTATTACTCATACTGAATGCATCCCTCCTCTGAGAATTTTCACTGAAGCCAGTGTGACTCATTGCAGAACAAAGCACTTGTCAACATGAGAAAGGATGTGCAAATCCTTTTCTTTAATATTTAGAGGAATATTATATTCCTTTAAGGCTCCCTGCTTATGTATGGGAGATGGGGCAAATAGCTGAACCATTACACAGCAGAGAGAAGTCTTTTAAGAACTAAGTCCTGCCTGTTGAAACATTTTAGGGCTCTTAAATTCTTCACCAGACTTAACTGTAAGCACTGTCTTGTCTCACATTAGTCAAAGTTCTAGTAATTAAAAACCTCTTTTCTTTCTTTCACTGGACCTTCTTTTTCCTGTTAACTTTGTATTAAAAATGGAAATTTGTTTCAGAAGGCATCCAAGTAATATCACTTGTAGTGCAAAGATCAGAAGTGCTCTGTTTTGTTTTGTATTATTTACCTATTTGTCTGTTGTTCTGAATAATTAAAATGTGTGAAAAATATAGCCACATAAGCAATAGTTCACAAACTACTGACTAATTCATTGATTACTGCTGCTTTGAAATATGACAATTTGTGCTGACACTTACAAGTAACATGATTTAGGGACAACACTTTCCCAATTAACATTATAATGTATAACTTTATTTAAAAATCATATTACTATGTAAAACCTATTAAATAGGCAATAGAATTCCTATCGCTAGTGCCCAGATATTTAAGTTATAGAAATTCACAGTTACTTAAATATTTATAAAATGAGAGTTGAGAGAAGCACTTTTGAAAAGCAGTTAGTAATGAACAGACATCAAGGGAGCCATCATTATAACAGCAAAGTGCTTTGCAACTCCAATAACTTCACTGGTGCAGAAGCAGGCCATCAAATTTAATTAAAAGCAGTCAAAAATAAACTGAAAAATTGAACTGCAAAAGCCTATCCTTTGCCAGCAGCTGAAGGCAAAGAGGAAGAGAGAAGGGAGAACCTTGAAAGTAGTAATGAATTGATAAGCCTTCCTGCCTGCAATATGTAATTTGTTCTGTCAGATTTTAGTATCAGTTAAACTTGATTAATAGAACAATCACTGATTCTCTATCTTAAATCTTTATGCACAGTCCCTCTATTATGGGTTTCCATGATAAATGAAAGTCTGAGAGGGTCAAAATTTAAATTAATTTCCTTGCTTGCTCATTTCTTTTAAATAATTCTGACATGTACATTTGCTGGACACAGGCAAGCTCATCAAAACAATTTAGAGACAGAAACAAATATTTGTATTGGTTGGTTTTTTGGTTCTTGCAGTAAGGTTTAACATATTTTTACACAACAAAGTTGGATAACACCTGGAACATGAAGTATTGACAACTCCATCTGCCACTAGAGGTTCCCATGGTGAAATGAAAGATAAAGAGACTCATTTGTAATGTAATAGGGCTAAAAAATGTAGTGCTGCTTTATATGCTCAGATCAATGTGGATATATGCAAACTGTACCGCAAGGACAAAACCAATTTACCCTAGATCATTTTATTTTTTATAATAATGTGCTTTAATGAAGCTAAAGGTTCCCTGCTGTGACCTTATTATGTTTTCCAACATCAGTAGGAAATAGATTATGTTGAATTGTAACAGAGCTCATGAAACAGCAGGAATTTTGAGGCAGAAGATCAATTATATTTTAGTGGTCAATACAGAAATAAGAAAGGCAAAAGCCAAGTTGATTCTGAGAAATAAACCAGTTGAAAAAAAGTAAACAATTTTCATGTCAATCAATGTTACACAGTACAGTTCTTATAGCAGTTATTAAAGATACAGTAGTTTCCCAAGATGGAAATTTCCACTCCAGTAGATGTTTTAGGAGGATTGATATTATTTTGTAAAACAAAATGACATAAACAGGAAGTGTGATGTTGTAAGATTGAATAAAATTTATAGCAATATGAATGATTATTATTTATTCTTTGGTAATAAATCAATCCTTATGAAATTAAGAGAAGTGGTCTCAGTTAAGTAACATGTAATTTATTGCCTGCCATTCAATTTCCATCAGTTATCAGAAACTGAAAGGTAAATAATAATTAATTCAAAGTAGAAACCAGACTTTTCCCTCACTCTAAGTTCTCCTTCAGCAACTGAAGCTAGTGCCCTTGAGTTCAGGAGAAAGCAAACTTTGAAGAAAGATTTGCTTATAATCCACTATATACTAAGAAAGATGCTCTTAAGATCATGCATTCTTGCTGGAATTCCCAGTAACTTTCTATGTCATTGTATTCTATTTAATATACCTTTTATATTAAAGCAATTCTTAAAAAGAAAAGGAAAGAAATGAAAATAAAGTATGCTACTGTCATGGTTTTACCTGGGATAGAGTTAATTTTCTTTCTAGTAGCTGGTATAGTGCTGTGTTTTGGATTTAGTATGAGAATAATGCTGTTAACACACTGATGTTTTAGTTGTTGCTAAGTAGTGCTTATACTAGTCAAGGACTTTTCCAGCTCCCCATGCTCTGCTGGGTGCACAAGAAGCTGGGAGGGGGCACAGCCAAGAGAGCTAATTCAAACTG